>RJWT010028379.1:0-15238 GCA_004365215.1 Cuniculus paca | reverse complement strand
AATTTTTTTTCTGAATCCAAATGCCCACTGAGAACTTACTTCCTTGAAACAACCAAGGAAGAAAGAATTTTTTCCTAGAATAATCTGTTTTTGAACAGTACCTCCTGAGCTCCTCTTATACATCTGTCCTTAATGGTGCTTTGGGGACAGAGCAGGGCAGGGACACAATCACCATACTCTAGCTTCTCAGGAAGGTGACTATGTGGCAGACGCACAGTTTCTTTCATTGTCAAGCCCGTCTGTTATGAAGAAGCCAGAAATCTAAAACCCATCTTTCTCAGACTCCCTTGCAGCTGGAGGTCCAGATGTGACTTTTATTTTCTCACTCATTGAATGCATGGAATTGGAATTGAGTCCAGATTGAAGATTCAGGCTGCAGGGATGTATCCACTTCACTGGGAAGAATCAGTACAAAGGTGATTGTGAAAGTTTCATCACTAGGGTAATATCCCACACTTACAAGTCTACAGCCCCCTGACTATGGCAAGGACAGCAGCATCTTTAGGGTCTCACTTCTAGCTCATGGAATGAGCTCGGCTCTTGTCCTGTTGGAAGCAACTCAACCAGTGGTGCTGGCAAATATCTAATCATCTGTTCTTTAGAAGTCAAAAGTGCTATGATAGTGGTTACCAGTTTCCATGTCATATTCCCTTAATGGCTGTGTCCATATGCATCATTATATTCTATTTTCACTGTGTGAATATGGTATATGTAAATAACTTCAAGAGCATAGAGAAGAATAAAATGTAGCAAAATAATTAGATGTGATTTGAGTATCTGTTACCTTTACCTTTCATATCACTTAATTATATGCTTGTAAAATGTAAATTTTAGTAATGACTGTGTTTCACAACCAGCTAGCAAAAATTCCTGAAAAGTTGACAGCCACTGAGAGCCTGTACAAGCTAACTCCAGCACACCTCTGATTCCAACCCACCCCAGAGGTTATGAGCAGGGAGTTCCATATATCCCAATGGCCTTCTGAGCTCATTGCTCAGAACATTTTGTGCCTGAGGATGTTCTCCAGCCAGAGCAGCATGTAAGGCCCACTCCAGGCGCATGCCAGAGTGGAATCAAACACTTCATGCCTTAGAAAGACTTTCCGCCAATTCGGGGGTAGGAGGTAGTGAGTGAACACATAGTTGCCACACATAAAGGAACAATGCTAAAATGCATTCCTCAGTGTTCAGAAGCTGAAAGGTATTATACACAGGTGCCCATGGGAGTGACATACCCATTAATGCACCCTGTATTGATTTTCCTTCCTTCTCTATATTGCTTCCTATTATGGTTTATACCTGGATGCCCACCCAAAAGCTTCCTGCACTCATAGATGGGACTTTGGGGAGGTGATTGGATTATAAGGGTAATGCTCATCACTGGATTAATCCATGATGTGTTTATAGCTAAATGCAATGTTGGGAGGTGGAGTCAGTTGCAAGAGGCAGGTTACAGGGAGCATGGCTTGAGAGAGTTTATCTTTCTTCCTGGTTCCTTCCTTGATGTTCTCTGTGTCCTATCCACGATGCCATGAGTGGCTCTCTTCTGCCATGGTCTCCTGCCTTGGATTCAGCCAACTAAAATGAACTGAAACATCTACAAACAGCAAACCAAAAATAATTCACTCTTTCTTTTAGTTGTGGGTGTCAAGTATTTTGTTTCAGTGATAAGAAAAGTAACTAAGACACTTCCACATTCTCTTATCCTCCTGCTACCAGTGTCTAAATAAACTCCTTGCACCCTAGTTCTTGTCTCAGAAAATGTTTGGGGAACAGCCAAGTTAAGGCAGGAAGGAGTAAGTACCACAATGGAAGCAAAACATACAGCAGAGATTTGCAAAAAATAAAAAAGTATTCCCAATGTGTTTTTGTTTTCTATGATCGAATATTTACAGGGCATGGCAGGGGAGGGCACTGTCATATGTGTTTGTTGTAGTGCTGGTCTGTGTCACTGCTCCTTACACCAACATCACAGCAAGGTGTACACAGGTAGAAGAGTATTCCACAAGAACATTTCTTCACAAATAAGAATCATGCAGGATAACCATTTCAACAAATCTTAGAGATCTCTAAGTCCAGTACTATCATGTTTCAATCAAGGAAACTGAGGCATGAGAAAGAAAAAGACCCTCCAGGGGTCACTTTGAAAATCAGCAGTAGCGATAGAACCAGGAATTGGTCTTTTGATTGCCAGGCGCGGCCCTTGTGCACTGGGGTCAGCAAGGCCTCCTGTTCAGAGCTCTTCTTACAAAGATTGAAGAAATTCCTCCTCAGCTCCCCAGGGATTTCCACTTCCCTTCCCCAGTGTTGTAAAATTGTCTCAGCTCAAGGATTTGCTAAGTGACAATTCCCTGGGCAGTGTTGTTAGAAATTCTACAGTTGGAAACACAAGTTATAATAAGAGTGGATAGAGTGAGAGCCCCAGAACCAACAGCATTCGTCTCTGAAGCAGTAACTCACACAGTAATGCTGTGTGACTATCCAAGAGGGTCTTCCACACTGTGGGCATTGGACTCTTGGTGGAGGGGAGAGGGAGAGATGAGCCCTAGAGCTCCTAGAGCTCCATGTTTACATCTCAGGCACCAGAGATGACTTTCCGAAGGGTCACTAAAGTCTGTAGGGAATAGTGAAGAATCTCTCCCATTAGCATGCCACTTGGATAGAAATGTGCCAGATACTCTCTCATCCAGAATCCTCATGATAGCGGGGTCATAATGCTCATTTCTAATGATTAACTGGAGGTTCAGTGGGGTTAAATGATATACTCAAGCTCACATATATGCTAGGACAGCTGGGTTTTGAACTCACCCCTAATTTGGGAATCTAAATTTGAAGAATTCTCCTAGCCTCAGAAAGCCCACTAAAGAACAACAGAATGCCACTCAAACAGAGAGGTGTCAAGTTCATTATGTGTCAAAGAATAGCAACTGGTACAGAGGTCCAGAATGCAAGGTATCTCGAAAGGGACAGGGTCAAGGGCACAGGGTCAGAGTATGCAGAGTTTTGAAGACTAAACTAATTGATTTTGGGTAGATCCGGGGAACAAGAGGGAGTTACATGCTGATATAAGGTGAATCCCCTCATGAGGCAGAGCAAAGAGCTTACATCTGTCCCAAGTGAGGAGATATTATTGAAAGGAGCCAGGGAGAATAGTTCTGGAGAATCCAAATCCAGAACCAAAGGTTATAATAAGAGATGAATCAAGACTTGAACTTGAGGGATATATGCCAGCTCAGGAGAAACAGGAGAAACACACTAGAGAGCAGAAACCTGGTGGGCATGGACACTGGTATCATCTGAAATTGAGATCCTATATCCCTGGATAGGCACATACCTCTTTACTCTTTCACCCAGCAAGCGTGACCCTTTCTGATCCAGCAGTGATTCTTGCTCTCAGGCAAGCTGGGGGACGCTGGTCCATGTTGTTTCCCAGGGCCTATGGATCATTCACTGCTCCTTCTCAAACCTGCTTTGAAAGATGAATGGAATTTGAGCAGGGAATGGTAGTGGTGGGAATTGGGAGAGGAGGGAAGAAGTAGGAGCAAAGCAAGACACCTAAATGGACAGACAGATAAGCCTGAGAAATATAGCAGGGATCAGCATGTTGGCATGGGAGGATGGTAAAAAGGAAAGACAGCTAGTTGAGAAACGTAAGCATGCGTAGATAGTCAGAGACCTTGATCAACACCAAAGAATTATTTTGCGTACTCAATGTAGAATCAATGAAGAGCTTTGGATCAGGTTAGTAATATCTTCAGAAGTGCACTGGAAGAACATTTCTGTGGCCACTAGGTGGGAGGTCAGGGAAGCAGGGCAGGCATGAACCTGGGGTGTCTCTGAAGGCTGTGTCGAGTCCAGTAAAAGGCTGCTAGAAGGATTTGTTTAAGAAATGCATCCCTGGCAGCAAAGATTCTCTGGCCTGGACGTCAATGCAGGACATTCCCTTTCTCAACATTGTCTGTACATCCTGGGCCTCATATCAAACCCTGGCACTTATTCCATAGAAATGAAATAGAGCAACATCATAGAAAATGCTCTGCCAGATAAGTGAAGCAAGAATTTAAATATCTTTCTTCTAACCTACATTGCCTGCAGAAAAATGCCTGTCCAGCCAAAACTCAATTTCTGTCTTTTTAATTCAAGTGCAAATGGATTGAAGGTTCAGATAACAACATAAAATTGGTTAATCAACTTTCATCCCATATTTATATGGCAACGGGGAGATTTTACAGTTTTCTGCAGCTCAGCCCAGTATTCTGCGAGAGCCAGCCAGCATTTTATGTCCCCTTAAAATTGCAAACCAGAGGCCCCTCTGCTGTCACTGACCTGCCACCCCTCCCGCTAACCAGCTCTCTCGCCTTTCTGGACAGGGCCAGTCGGATCTGTTTTCATTCAGAGCATGTAAGACCCTGCAGGAATAGGTTTTATGTTTTACTAGAGAAATGAAAATCGGTTTTTGCTCTCATCACCACATCACCACGGAGGGATGCCAGTGAAGCTGCAGAATGAGTAAAATTACTGAAAATATTTTAAACTTAATTTTCTGTGTCAGGCAGACCTATAAGCCCACTCATGGCTGGCCTGTTTAAATCTCTCTGGGCTTTGTATTATTCACAGCCTGGGGTCGTGGTCTTACTGCCTGGCACACAAGACCCTTTGGAATCTGAGGCCTTCATTTGTTTATCTCAAGAAGTGAAAAAACCTAGGAAGTTCCCATCATCGTCCTGACACTGGGCATCCAGCTGTGAGCAGTAGGATCAGTCCTCCTTCCATGGGGTTTGCATTCTAATGAGGAAGACACACAAATAACACACCAATAGCAAATTAAATTAGTAATTACAGACAGTATATGGGCTGTGAAATGAGAAAAGACTCAGAGAAAAAGTGGGAGGACGGTAGAATGGGAAAAGAGGGGATGCTTCAGAGGAATGAGCTGGCCAGGCAGTGGGAACAGTGAGTGTAAAGGCTCAGAGGAGAAACTGAGGTGGTCAGGTTTGAGCACCAGGAGGAAAACAGAGTGTTTGGAGGCAGAAGTCACTGGCAGACATGAGGGCTGGGTGGTCAGCAGATCCTTTGTGGATCTCACAGGTCTGGGCCTTAATGCAAGGGACAAAGGAGTGGCTCATAATTGAGGTTTCAAAATGGCTACCCTAGGGACTATGGATGAGGGAAAGGGAGGGGAGAGATGGGAAGACCTTACTGGGACCTCTGATCTGACAGGTTGAAATGAGAGACTGAAATGAGAGCTGACATTGGGAGTAGAAGGGGTAATCAAGGTGTGCCAGTGACACAATCAGCATCACCCTCCTGCTGACAATCCCTCCACCCTCCTGGGCTTTGCTCTGCCTTCTGAACTTCTCATGCTCTTTCCTGACTGAAGCCATTTCTCCTTTCTCCCCTGATGGACTCCTATTTCTCCATTAAAACCTAACACTACACTTTCCTTTCTGTTCTGTTATTCCTGGAAAGCCATTCTCCCTCTTATGTGTGTTCCTATCACGTTACATCACCAAGTTTCATATGCATGATTCTTATGTATCTTGGAACCGTTTAATTAGTTTTTAAAAATAATCTTCAAATATGCCTCCCCTGCGACATGGTAATAAAAAGGAAAAAGACAAATTTCTGAGTACCTGGCACACTCACATTTAAGAGAAGTGTCTCTAATTAATGTTGAATGAATATATTGCAGCCAATGAAAAGAAGTAAATGACCTCACTTCAGACAGAATCAAGAATTACTGCATTGAGAAATGACCACCTTGGATGACTTTTTCCCCAAACAGACAGCCCTGGTATTTGGGAAACAACTGCTGAAATGCTTAAAAGGGGTGGGAGGAAAAAGCTTCCAGCTCTAGTATCCAGTCGTGTGGCTTAAGAGTTATTTATGGAAATTATGACCAGCACTATCATGAAAATTAAAACCAACCTATTCACTAGCGCTTACATTTGGTAGGAGCAAAGAAGAATCCAGTGCATATCTGAGCTACCCTAATTATAAACTCCTTGTAATCAACATTTCTTTTCCTGGTTACATTTCACAGTTAATTTGTTTTTCCCACACAAATCGAATTCTGTACCCAAGACACAAAGTATATTGTATTATTGCACTTTTTTAGCGTGATAGCTATTTAAAATAATAAACCCCACAAGTACAATTAATTTTTAAAAATGAAATCCTCCCCATGTGAGTTTAAGATTAATGATGTTTGTTTATTATTGGATGATCTGCTTTCAATAAGTGATATGAAGAAGAATTGGCTCCCAATCTTGATGTATTTATTTTCAGAAGCCAAATAGCTATAAACAAAATCAAATGTAATTCCCCAGAATGGTAACAGGTTATTAACTTCTTTAGCCATTCCCTAATGATTTTTAAATCTAAAAAAAAAAAAAAATTGAGTTCTAAACAGAGGAGACATAATGGAATTCCTGTCTGCCCTAGAAAACCAACCCATACTTAGATTCCAAGCCCTTGAAGCAGGACTACCACGAGCATGAACCAGGAGCCAGATGAGGAAGCCAGTCAGGCCTCTGTGCCTCCAGCCAGTCCTGCTATCCAGAAGAAGTCCTGGGACTGGCCAGAGCCTCAAGATCTTTCAGTGCAACAAGGACGTTGGACCTACATGACCCAACACCCTCCTGGGTGTTATCATCCTGAGACCAGCATGGGTCCCAGCCATTGCCCATGGAGGTGACATGTGACAAATGAGCAAGAGAGAAAGAATAAAGGTAACTGGTGGGTCCAGGGATTGGGGTGGCCCTGAAGGTGCCTGCCTATCCTCTGCCAGATGAGAATGATCTCAACACAAAGCATTCGCTCCCTGCAAATCCCTCCGTTGCTGTGTTCCGTGTATGCCTCTCACCCTGGCTACTTCTCTTTCTCTCTAGTGCATTCTGCAAAGAAAATTCTGTCTGTGTTAGAAATAAGGCAAGTAGTTTCTGTCTCCTGCAGCTCCAAGCAAGAGGGAAGGATGAAGTCTCACCTCCCAGTTTCATTTTATTGCCCTTCCTGCCAATGAGAGCACCTGGACAGAGATGAAATTGAAAGTTCAGGAAACACAAGTGGAGTGAGGTTTGGGCTTAGTAATTAGGTGGTTCCTTTTCATTTCCAGTGATTGCTGACTCTCAGATTCCCTTAGCCCAGTATTTCTACATCATTCAAAGATCTTGATAAACCTACGGATTTCTGGGCACCACCTCATAGCATGGAACACACAGAAGAGAGCGGACACAGCTAGGTGCAGTTTTACCAACTCCCAGGAGATTCTGAGATTCCCCGCAGAGAAAAACCTTGTTCTAGAGAGGAAGGAGCACAGGACTGGGAAATGAACACTTGGATTCAAACAGGTCCTCGTGCCCTCCTGCGTCTTGGCCTCAGAGCCCCCTCTAGGCTTTTGTCTGCTGATATACAAAATACAGACAAGGAATCTGCACATGAACTCCAGTGTAAAATCAGTCATCCTGAGGCCTGGCCCAAAACACGTTGACTGCTAGAAGCTGCCCTTGAAAAGGAGCCAGGTTTGACATAAAGCTCTAGGTTGGATGTAACAGGGCATGAAGAGCCAATTTCACCCATATTCACAGAGGTGGAGAGAGAGAGAGAGAGAAAAAGAGAGAGAAAGAACAGAGAAAGAGAGAGAAGGGATGGAAAGTGCCATACTTCATAGCAATGACCAATCATTTCTAAATAATGACATTAGTCTGAAGTTGAAGCCAATGTGACTTCTAGGTATGGCTGTCTTCAATTTTTTTTTATTTCACATTTTAGAAAAAAACAAATATGTTCAGAGATTCAAGTGCCTACTCAACAAGCGCATTGGTTGATGGACAAACCACGAGAGGATCTGTTGTCCCTTGGCATTGTGCTGAATTCAGAGCAAGCACAAAGGAGCTAACCTGCTCATTAGTTCCCTGATGGGATACTGCAAAGGCCGCCACAGCTAGCCCCAGTTCCACAGGTTCAGGTAGAGAGACAGGTGAAGAAGACAAAACCTTAATCCTAGCCCTAGTCTTCATCTCCATGCTTCAGAACTGCTAAGGGAGACCTAGGTCAAAGCTTAGAAAGACCACTCATTCTTCAAAGCTCAGACAGACCATTTAATCCTAGGGACTAAGCTACAACTTCACACATATAATGTAATTTAAACTTTCCAAAGGAAAAATACACATGCTGACATCCTTGTGTGTGTAGGGAGGGGTAGTTTAACCCTAGAGTTTGTTAAGTAAAAACACATTAAAAATTTAAGGATGATGTATCCACAAGTGGAATAAAATAGAATACATAAGCCTAAAGGGCAAAAATAAATAAATCTAAAATAATTTGAGCAGTTTAACACAAAGCAGGAAAAGAAAATGAAATGAAATATGTTCTGTTTTAAAACTTTGAACATTCTCAGGTTAAATTGGAAAAATATCCAGCTATATGATGTTTATGAGTCATAGTGAAAGTCTGAAAGTAAAGGGATTATAAAAGTTATACTAGTCAAATATAGTTAGGCCTCTAAACTCACCGTAATTATGTTTTATATATTCACTGTGAACACTGAATTTTTTAATACCCAACCATTGCTTCCAGGAGAATACAAGGTTAGGTTCCTGAAAGTCTCTGATTACAACATTTTCAGCAACAAATCAAACATAAGCCTATGTTATTTGTGTTTTTTAAAAACATCTTGTTTAACATATCTCATTGATTCACTAACCTTGAATTCACATCAGCAGCACAATGGCTCACACCTGAAAAGGATATTGTTAACATTTCCTCCTAAAGCACACACACTACAGCCTTCTTGAGCTTAGGAAACTTAACAGCAGTTTAGCACTGCACCTGGTTCATTTTAAACTACAAAATAACTAAAACAAAGCAAAAATAGAATCACACCCAGAAAAGACACTGGTTTCCAGTATGAGAGTTGAAGCAAAGAGACCCAGAGTCACCATGTTTGAGTTCAGCTGAGAATACACCAGATGACTCAAATCTTTCCACACACACTGCACATCTCTGAAAGTGACCATGATAGTGCCATAACTATTGATTTGGGTGTTACAAATAGAAGTCACAAGTAGGTGTGTTTGTAACCTATGAATAATAAGGATCAGGTAATCTAGTAAAAAGAAAAATGGAATGATGCATCTGTATGAATATACCACCAGTAGTCAGTAAATGAGGCTGGGACAATTGGCCTTCCCAGAAGAAAAAAATCTGAATAGAATAAAATTACATCTCAACTGCACAACACACACAAAATTAAATCCAGATGATTTCCAATAAAAATGCTAAAATGTGTGGTGGTGGTAGTGCTGGTGATGGTGGTGGGAATGGTGGATTTTGTGTGTGTGTGTGTGTCTTAAAGCTAAACTAGAAATATGAAGATCCAGGAAATGGGAAGTCACCTTTGAAGAAGAAGAAAGGGAAGATTTGCTTTGTTGTTCTTTAAGACTGACTGTATGCTTGATTAATTAAGTTGTGTGGTATTGATACAAGAATAAACAAATAGATTAACATAACAAAACACAAAACAGAAAGGAGCTAACATATACACAGACACTTATGACACAAAGGACTGGAGAGAAGAGTCTTTTAAATGAGTTGCTAGAAGAGGCCTGGATAGTCACATGGCGTCTTAGTTACTTTTCTCTCGTTGCTGAGACAAACACCTGACACCCAAAATTACGGAAGAAAAGGTTTATTTAGCTTACAGTTTCTGGGAATTTCAGTCCATAATCAGCTGACTCCAAGGCAAGGTGGCATGGCACTGGGGCAACACTTCAAGGTAGCAGCCAGAGCAAAAGAGGGCAGCCGTTCATGGCGGCTGCAAGCGGCAAGAGCAAAAACCGCGCCAAAAAGCAAAATACGCCCCATTCTGACCTTACATTGTATGTCAGCTCCACCCCTGGGAGGGTGCAGAACTCACACCACCAATCCCAGCGCTAGACAAGGAGTCAATCACAAGTACTACATTCAGCCACTTCCATGACTACATGAGGCTTGGGGGGGCCATCTATATACAAACCGTAACACATGGAAAGAGATAAAACTGATGCTATGGTATACTTCATCTGCACACTGAGACGCCCAACAGTAGTAGAATGGATAAGTGCACTGTGGAATGTCCATCCAATGATGCAACAGACCATCACAAAACTGAACAAAATATATAGTTCTCCTGGGCTAGTCTCATAGACTGAATATTGGGAGAAAGTAGTCAGACTGAAATAAAATGCTGTAAGTTATGTGTGGGCCCCATTCCCCAGACTTAAAAGCTGGATTCCAGTGTGTTGGTGCAGAGGTGGTGTAACCTTCAATAGGCAAACTTTAGAGGAAGGTGTTTGAGTCATTAAGGGCATTGCCCCTGTAAGGATTTAATGTAGTTTCTGTGGGTTTGTCGTTAATTCTTAGAAGAGGTGTCTTGGTTATGTTTTTGTCGTTGCTGAGACAAACACCTGACACCCAGAATGAAGCAAGGAAAGGTTTATTTAGCTTACCGTTTCTGGAGATTTCAGTCCATAATCAGCTGGCTCCAAGGCAGGGTGGCATGGCACTTCAAGGCAGAAGCCAGAGCAAAAGAGTAGAACGCAAGCCTCTTCTCTACCCTTATACTGTACACAGGCCACCCCCCCCCACCTTCAGGGTGGGTGTAACACTCACAAAATGTCCTTGCCCTCCTTTGCACAGGATGAGGATATTTACAAAGTAAGAACCCTGACTTCCTGCTGAATCTCTCATTTAAACTTCCAAACTTCTCAAGTTGACACAATGTATCAACCATAGCAAGAGGGTTGTAATAAAAGAATAAAACCAGTGCCTCCCTACCTCTGGTTTCCTGCCTCACCCAGAGACCTCTCCCTCTCACATGCACTCTTGCTCTGATGCCATCTGCCACAACATCACGTAGCCACAGGGGTCATCCCTGAAGGCTGAACACATGGGGCTTCCCAGGCTTAGATTTTCAGCCTTCAAATCTGTGAACTGAAAAAGGAATGTTTTCTTTATCAAGTACCCAGACTCAAGTGTTTCATTATAGCAACACAAAGTAGACCAATGCATATTACATTAATGTAGCATTCTGTTTATACATAGCTTGAAAAAACAAGCAAAACTACACAATAGAACTTAAGGATACTTAAATGCTTAGATAAGAAATATTATCTTTACTTTCTCACCTTAAGGATGCATAAATACTTAGTAGAACTGTGGTGCACAGCAATAATATGGTCGCCATCATAAGTAGGACAGTGATTAATTTGGCAAGGTGGAGAGTTTATAGTTGACAGAGGACAAGCATAGGGTTTCTGTTGCCCAGAGTTTTTATTTCTTGACAGTTATAGTTGCAATACATTTGCTGTATAATAAATAAGGTGTACATTTTAATTTAATGAAACCTTAAGAGTTTTCAAAATTTTCTGGTAGAAATAAAACCCTAAATTTGTCAGAAGAAAATATTGGAGCATATATTTATGGCCCTCAAACAGGGAGGATTCCTTAAACAAAATGTGCTTTTAGCAAGGGAAAGATTTATAAATATATCTATAGCAAAGGAAAGATTTACAAACATACCTAAGAAATAAATTACTGAAAACAGCATTAAAGGATAACCAAAGGTTGGGAGAAAACAGTCTCAATGTATGTAAACAAAAAGAGTCAATACAAGGAATACATAAAGAATGTCTACATAAAAACATATGAAAATGTGACTATTATTAATCAAAGAAACACAAGCAAAAGTCTCAATGAGATACTGTTTCTTGTCCATAAAATCATCAAAAATTGGAATGCTTGGTAATATCAGTGAAGGAAAATGACATCTGTCTTACTGCTGATAGGAGTAAGTGTCCAAGCAGTTCTAGAGTACAGCTAAGAAATATGTAGTGCAACTGAAAAATACATACTTATCAAGACCAAGATGTGATGGTTCATCTTGGTTGCCAACTTGACTGACTTGAGAAATGCCTCAAAGGTGAGTAAAGCACACTTCTTGGTTTTGTCCAGATAGGTCTTCGGGGCTTGACTTTGAGCCCTATATCTAGTCCCTGACGCTACTTCTCTGGCTCTTCTCTGCTTCCTAGAGGGCAGGGATTGAACAACTTTCCTCTGCCACTTCTTTCTACCATGATGAGTCTGCCTTGGGTGCAGCAAACCATGGACTGAAACGTCTGAAACTGTGAGCAGAAATAAATTCTCTTCATTTAAATTGTGGCTCTTGGATTTTTGTCCACAACAAAGAAAATCTGACCAATACACCAAGTAATCTGCCTTTAACAAAATGACCTAGCAATATTCAATTTCATGAAAAAAGATATTTTCAGTAGTAAACTAAATGTCCATCCAGAGATGAATAGATAAGTAAATCATATAAATCACTGCATTTTAAACAGTAGAATATACTCAACAGCAGCTAAAGAAAAGAACCTAGATTCCACATAATTCATAAGAATAAATAAGGAGAACTTAATAAATACTGAGGGGTGAAAAAAGTAAGTTGCAAAAGGATACAGGTACAGTGTACATCTATTTACAGCATGTAGCACAAACCTAGGTAAGGAAATCAGAACGCTCACAGGAAGAACACATGCCAACTTCAAAACAGTATTTCCTCTAGGCCAGGACGGTGAAGGAAAGGAGAAAAATGGGATCTAGACATGTTACAAAGATGACTTCAATAATGCAGCACTTTGTTTTTGTTAAAAAAAATAGGAATCAAATGTGGCAAAATAATATCTTTTTTTAAACCTGCCTGGTACATAAATGTGAGTTTATTTCAACATTTTTCTGTCTATTTCCATATATTTAGGGTTTTATTTTTTAGAATTGCAAAAAATACAATGGAATAAAAATGTAGAATATGCTATTCCCCACAGAGTAGTAACAGCATAACGCAATGTGTTGCACACTTCAGAGTGTTGGTATTTCAATTTTGTAGCGTCCCTTGGCTCCACTGGAAACAAGTCTGAGATAAGAACAGAGGTGCAAGCCTCTCAACTGCTGTGGTGTTTCCATCCACCAGGTGCACTGGCCGGTCAGAGCTCCACATGCACTGCCTTCCGGAGTGACACATATTTCACTGTGAGGTAATTGCTGTTTGTGTCCGTCTCCCACCAGCCTGGGAGCCCCAGGCACCAGCAGAGTCTTGTTCATCTCCTGGCACATAGGAGGTGACAATAAACACAGGCTAACTTGAAAAAACACAGTGTGCACCAACCCAGGGGCTGCTGGTGACTTCAGTGAGATGAGGATATAGTCTTAAATTATACTGCACCACATGCTGCAAGGAGTCTTTGGGTACTCTGGGATGGATCTCATATAGGTACATCTCTCTATGGATTATCCTTCTTGTTAGAATGGAGCACAAAGCAGACACTGAGTTTTGGGCTCTGCATTCTGACTGTACATCACACCAAATGGTGCAAACATTAACATTGACATCGACACAGCACACATTTATGTATATTTCTGCTCTGAGACCCAAAGAGACTACAGCAGCATGAAAAGAGTTGTTGCATCAAATTGGGCAAATTATCTTTTTTCCCTATTGCCCCTGCTTTCTGCCATATACTTTTATCATCCTAATAAAAACTTAGAATATAAAAGCAATTTTGTCTATGACCTAATATATGGATGACATAGGGTGGCAACTGCTTCAGTGTTTCAATAGACCTCATTTCCCACCCTTCAAAGTTTTAATGTGAAACGACCAATAAATAGATAATTAGAATATATGTAACTAGAATAGATATACATGTACATTTATATTTCAGTACAATAAATAATATAGGCAACAGTAATATAATATAGGCAACAGTAAACTTAACAGTCATTTGTGCAAGAAATTCTGTAGGCAGTCTTAAAAAATAAAATTTGGGTTTTCTTGTTTAAGTGTCCCAGCTGAAGACCAGGAACTTTCATGTTTACCAAGTTCTCTAGGTGATTCTAATTTGAATGGTCCTCAGAGCACAGTTTGGGGAAACAGCGAGATAGAGAAAGAACAGATTTGGCTGGGCTTCAGTGCCTACTCAGAAAAAGCGATGGTGACATGACAAAGATTTTGGTGACATCCAAAATCAGGGATAGTAGATGGAGATGAATGGATGGGGACCAAGGTAGGGGCAGTCCCCAGAATGACTGGGATCAGCTGTCCCTCAAGCTTCCCTGATGCGAGAGAGCTACAAGTCAAGATGTTTGGTAGACAGGGCAGGGGCCTATCTGTAGTGGCTGAGATAGAGGAAAGAAACACTATCCAAGGACACCTCTATGAACGCAGGAAAATAACCACCAGGGATATCTGTTGGAAGACACAACTGGCCCCACCACCTTCACAGAGGCCAGGTCCCTGTCAGTGTCAATATTGACCTTAAGAAATGCAGTTTCCTGTATTTTCTGGATCAAAGTATTTGAACAAAGGACCCATTCAAAGTCTGGTAAAACTCAGTACTTTCCCAGTAATAGGAAAACGGACATTCTCTATCTGAAAATGAGAAATACGAGTAAAAGAGAATTCCCTAGACTTCACAGAATGTTCAGTAGTTCACAAGATAGGGATGATTCTACTATATCACAATGATGACACAGATAAAACAGAAAAGGAGAAAAGAAATCTTCTAATTTGTGTCTTCAATAAATTGTTTAGCAATTATATGGTTTTTATAAGAAAGGATTGAAATGTATTGCTTTTAAATAAAAATACATTATTTAAGCATACTACTGTATAAAAAACATTGTCATAAAGTAACAGATGAATAATGCTAAAAATCCAATAGGTCAAAATGACCCACTTGAGAAATTCCCTTTGAGGTTCTTTGCCTCAATGTTTATCTTTCCCTGGTCATCACCCCATAGTGAATTTGAACACAGCTTTAACTATGCCACTGTCATGCTCAAAAATATTAAATGGCTTCCAGCTGCCACGGAAGTTCCACACCCAAGGATGGTGCTCAATGCTCTTCTGGCACACATAGCAAAAGTTGCCCAAATTAACAAAACTCTTTTCTACTCCATGTAGGTAACCCATCTTTCTCACTTCCCTGGATTGGGCCGTGCTTCATAAGCTTTGCAGCTTCCCCATAAAAAGTTCTTTTTCCTTATTACCTTCTAATAATTGGAATACTCATGGAACACTTCCATTTTCCACGCACCAAGTCAATAAATTCCTAAGTAAAAACATAAATAAACAAGTTAAAATTATAAGTATGTAAGTGCTACTAAGTGTGGCACTGACACACATAAAACAAAAACAAAAACAC
>RJWT010028378.1:0-15239 GCA_004365215.1 Cuniculus paca | reverse complement strand
GTAGCGGTTCAAAAAAAAAAAAAACCTTTCTAATTAAAGAGGTCTCTTTGGCTTCTGATAGCCTCTCAAAAAATAAAGGGTAATTCCCTCTATGTGGTCTTTTAGCACCAACCCATTACCTGCATCACGTTACTACCATTACCTTTCACCCTGAGTCTGTCTGTTCACCAGGAGAGGCAGAGTTGCTCAGCAGGAGTGATCTTAGATCTTGCCGTGGACGTGTTTGTCTAGTGTAATGAATTATTACTGCTCCCGTCTCCTACAGGCAACTCATGTCTTCTGCCAACACCAGTTCTGATTTTTTTTTTTAATTTTGAAAAATATGGATTGACATCATTTAAGTAAGATAGTTGTCATTTTTCATGTCTGTTATTTTTATCATTGGATGGCTGTTACTGTAGCTTTATTCATCATATATTTTGTATTTCTTTAACATTTCATTCCACAGGCACTCCAGAAAGTCTGAAAGATCTAGCATCCAAAAACAGACTAGAAAAGGCACTACCTCTGATGCAGAAAGGTAGGCTTGGTGTTGTGCTGTGCTACCATCTCCCTGTACTGATAGAGCCAAGGCGCACTGTTTAAGAATTCTATGTGAATAATCTTACCCTACGTGGGAGAAATAGTCTCAGTGAAGAAATAAGAGCAGGGCAGTTTGGAGGCAGCCCTTAAATATTAGGGGTAAAAAATTTCATGTGTTTCTCTTTACAGTAATTTTGATTACTAATGAGGATTAGATCAACACTTACCATGTATGTAAATGTTAGAATTTTAATATTTAATTTCTGCTGTCATATGAAATGTTCCCAATGTGTACAGTCCCTGGAAGATGCGAGTATTTTGAGAGGCAGGCATTTATTGAATGATGTCATCTTTTAAAAATCTGCTTTCTACAATTGAGTATTTTGAGAATTCTTCTTGTGTTTTACCACCATCCATATATCCTGAGTTAATGTAAAATTTCAATGAAATTACTGACATTTTGTTTTCAATTCATCCATTTCCACAAAGTTTTTGAGTATTTTTAGGTTCATGATATTAAAACTTTTTTTTAACAGAGCTGCAAAAAGACCAAAGAAGTTCTGGTCCCATGTATTCATTCATTCTTTTATTTATGTGACAATTTCTGAGAGTATGTTGGAGGACACAGGTACAAATGAATGAATGCCATAGCGCTTGTTACAGAGGTGTGCACAGTTACATCAAAAACAGGAATGAGGGTGTAGTGATAAAATCAGAAAATAGTTCAGAAACAGGTAAGATGTGAACTAAGGCCTAGAGATAAAAGTAGATGTGCAGAATAGAGTACTGTATTCCATTAGACGGAACAGTGCGTGAAAACACCAAGACTTGATGTAACTTCCTGAGTTTGGGGAAAGCATATCCATTTTGGAATGGGAAATAGAATTCAAGGGATGGGGAAGGACATCAAAAATAAAAATAGGTGATGTGCTCAGAGATTAAAAGAATGACATGGCTATGCTGTGTTAATGCTCTGATAATGAATCTCAACTTCATGAGCCATTGATGCACTTTAAATATGATTGGTTTTGAATTCTAGAATTACAGGTCTCTTTAACATTTTGAAATGTGGAATGAAAGATTCAAGAGAAGATGGTAGGTGCTAGCTAGGCTGTCACCATAGGCTCTATCAAGGTGGAACCTATATAATTCAGTAATTTCATTAAATTAACAGTATGTGCCAAGCTATGTGCTAATTTTAAGAAGCCAAATAGTGGCAGTAAAGTAAATGTTCCCATAAGAAAGTAACCACTGAGTTGAGATCTGAAAAACGAGTAGATGTGAGACATATCAAGGATTGTGGGTAAAAGGGAGATGAAATTTACCCCTAGCTAATGGCTAGGGGAATAGAAATGTTGACTATTTAGAAAATTTAATTTCCAACAGAATAAGGATCCAAGGGATTCAACGAAGTATTGTGTATAAAAATAGCACAGAATTCTAGCAGGAGATAGAGATAAATAGATCGATAGAAATAAAGCAATAACAATCATGTTTTTGTTTTCACATTATTTAATCTCAACTAACAATTCTTTCATATTTGTAGGTTTGACTATTATGAAAACTCTTCACTGGTTTTTATCAGAGTATAAATTATATACCTGGTTTTCAATTGAATTGTTGAATAGCTAATTAGAAAAGAATTGAACTATATTTTCTAGGTTGTGTTATCTCTCGTTTCTCTAGGAGATATTTTGAGTTGACATCTAGCTACAAGTAAAGCAGGACTCAATATGAATATTTCTGTGCCTGTGTGTGTGCATGCATGTGCGATGAAACCTCCGTCATGTTAGGCAAGCATTCTATCACTTAACTACACCCCAACCTGGACATTGATTCTTGATGTGTGAGAGGTGGCAACTTCCTAAAAGGAATTGTGCCACCCACTCATGCATTGGCTTTGGGCAAAATTTGCTGTGAAACTACGATTTTGAAGGTTGACTGTTGCTCTCAATATACTTAGATTCATGAGGAATAGACTCATGAGAAATTATTTTGGAAGTTCTGATGACCAATTGTAGACAGAAGATAGGCAGAGCTGATTTATGTTTTCTCTGCCTTTTAAAATAGTGCTTCATATTCTGTTGGGAAGCCCCTTGATAGGGTGGAAATCAAGTTTTTTTTCCCCGTCTTGTGAATTCAGCTAGAGAACTGCTAACCTCATTTCTGGGTTGTAGCCCAGTGACTTTTCTTTCTATGGAACCTAAAGTTTGCATCCTAACTGTGGACTACTTTGTTTATTGTACTACTTAGAAATGCTCAAATATGCACTCTTATGTTGCACTATTGCTACTAGAAAGTGCATGTGTTGCCTGTACCAGGCCATCACAGGAGGAACCATCTTGAAGACTTGACTTTAAATACCCCATCCATGTCCATCCTTTACCAAGTCATTAAAAAAAACCCAGCACCGTATATTTAAGCTTCAGTAGAAGCAATTTACTGCAAGTCCACTTGTAACAATAGAAATGTCTGACTAGAGATGTAAGATTTTTGTGAGAAATGTGTTTAAATCTAAGTCAGAAGAGTAATCTTAGGTGAAGAAAGCCATTAAATACACTCAGTGGTAAACAGTTAGCTGTTCATTTGCAGATGGTGAGCTGAACTATGCACATAAAGGTATGTATGGCCAAGCAGGTTTTTATTAAGTGCCATTTTCCATACATTCTGATCCTATAGATTCCTGTAACACTTCTATTAGTTCTTCTGATTTGATACTAAGACATGTATTTTGTTTTGTGTTATGAGGAGTAAATCCTAAGGTAGGAAATTAGTGTTTATTTTTAACCTAATGGTACAGAAACAAATTCCATCTTAACCAGACAGAAAAATCAAGCGGTAAAACTCCATAGCCTGTGTGGATTTTTTCTCTACTCCATTTTATACTTTTGTCTCTTTGCAAGTTATTATGACCATCAGTTTTTGCATTGATAAAATAGTAATATTTATACCTCTAATGGGTAAGGATACAAAGAGTACATGTAGGTCAGTATGTGTGTATATATATGTATATACATGCATTCATACTTAGTCATACACATGTATCTAGTGTCTAGTACATAGAGCCCTATACCAGGACAAAATAGTTTCTGTCATTTTTCCTATCCATCACTGACTGCCTGCCCATTCTCTAACATGGTTGTTCTTAATCTCATTCATGCTTTTTGCACATCCCACTTCATTGAAAAGCTCAAGGCTCAAGAACTTGCGTTCTCCCAGCTTCACACTCCTATAGCTCAGAATTTAATTCTCCTTCCTTGTGCTGAAAACAAACCACACCCAGTTGCATTATCGCTCCTCTGCCAAACCTTGCTCATCTCTCTTCCAGCTCTCCATTTTCCCCTCTCTCCAGTTTTCTTCCTATCACTTAGCCTGACAGCCACATTCCTCTCATCCTCCGGCCGAGTGACTCTCTATGCTTCTTTGGTCTCTGCACCCATACTTGTGACAGATTGACTGGTGGCGGAACTGTTTTGATACTGAGGAGCTTTTAGCTCATATCAAAGGAAAAACAGATTCTTGTACTACATAATTAAGCTCAAACTCCACAGGCTATTTTCAGGCCCCCCAAGCTTCCTTCTGGCTCCAGGATGAACGCTTAAGTCACATATTCTGGAACTGTAATATATTCACCCCAGAAGCCGGTTATTTGCACCTGAATTTGCTTTGTATACTTTTGACATTTAGCCACATAAAGCCCCCTGGATTATTCACATTTCAGTTCACATTCAAGTTTTTCTTTTGCTTTCAAGTCACGTTAAGGAATGGAGCAAGATTTTAGTGAAAATATCCATACCATTTCTTAGTACTGAGGTGAAACTTAATGTTTCAGCCACACTCAGGATGTATATTTTGAATCAGGACTGCTTTAAGTTTATTTTCAATGATAATTGCTTTTAAAGTGTGGTAGACCAAACTCTTTATCATTAGAAATGCCTTGGTCAGGAAATTACTCCCATATCCATTAATTTTATACAATTGTGTTAGTGTGACAGTCAATTCAGAATAAATGAACAGTTTTGATGCATAGAATAGTGTCACTTGCTTTTCATTTTAATTTGGGAGTTGGGGTGACCGTCCAGGTTTTGAGGTATGAATTAGGGTCTGGTCAAACATTAATCTATAGCTCAAGATGATAAAAAGCACTTTTATTAAAGACCTAACGTGTACCTTTTTATTCTCTATAACTTGATATTCTCCCTATTTTATTGTTCTTAGTTGGAAGTAATATAGTAAATCAAAAACACAGCTGTGCAGATCTTTTCACCTAAAAGAAATATTCTCACTTTAAAAATAAGTTGAGTAAAGTGCTCATTAAATGTACTGTTGGTGACCAATATGTATTACTTCCCCACACATTAAGTAATTTAAGTGAATTTCATGGCATTGCTTTAAAAGAATGAGATGTTATTTCATTCCTTCTATTGAGATAATATATGATAGGTATGATAATTGTGCATTTCAGTAAAATATATACTGAAATGATCAAAAGCTTGTATCTATTATAAAACAAGTACATATGCACAAATAAAATATATGAATATGTATGTGTAAACATCAGTTTTTAATTATTAAGCTTTAATTGAGAAATTGCCCTCATAATAGTTTAGAACACCATATAAAGTAAAAGAGATCTTCTCAGGTACTGTTATATGTGAAAGAATATATTTTATTCACATATTAACACTTGCATTTAGATCAGTTGTGTAAGTTAATGAAGCATTCACTTTTTATTTTTTTTTAATAAAAAATCTGCTTAGATTAGCCTCAAAAGACATCCGCCTTTTACTATTTGCCATTGACTCGCTTATTGAAAAGTAAAATGATGAACATTGTAAAAATATACACAGATTTCTCCAGTACATTATTTCTTCTGGAAGGCAGGTACTTGAAGTCCTGCTACTCAACATTCTAATTATACTCATTCTGTCACTGTGTCTTTACTGAGCTGCTCTTGATATAGTTATGTTTTAGGCACTTGATACGGAGCTCAACAAAAGTATATAGAAATTTCTGCCTTGTGGTAGTTACAGAAGTTTATTACATTACAGCAACCTAGGTTTGTCCTTTAAAGATTATATGACAGTTACATGTGTGATAATAAGTACCTAATTTGATTTGAATTCCAGTGTGTGATGGGTTTTCTTCTGGTTCTAGAGAAATCACTGTCTTGTGAGAGTAACCAGGTTTTCCTTGGACAGATGTGTTGGTATGAAAGTTAATATGTACCTGTTGACTGAAGATCTTTTTTGGCCCTAATGTTTTAGGGTTCTCCCACCATGTCTTTCTAGAAGGGGACACGCAGCCCCAAGAGCGACTGATCAGCCAGTCCTTAGGGGCAAACCTCCTGCTCGCTCCAGATCGAGCGAGCACTCTAGTGTCAGAACACTGTGTTCTATGCACCACCTTGCCCCCGGAGGGTCGGCGCCACCTTCTCCGCTCCTGACAAGGTTGCTATTCCGTGTCCAGCCCAGCATTCATGTCCTGCCTCCGGGTCCTGGTGTGGTGTTGTGCCTTCCCGAGCACTTGAAGCTTTCACTCATTATGACACCATAATCTTTAATCCTCTCTTTGTGGCACCAAAACCTCTCCACCTCCTCTATTACCTACATCTATCTTCACTGTGCTGGTGGTGACCTCTACTTCCTGCCAGTTAGCTATCATCGAAAATTAAATCTGGCTATGTTATGTCTTTCATCTGTTTGTGGCATATTCATATATAATTTACTAAATATGTGAAATTCTTCATGATGAATTACTTGGAGTTAAGTATGTATTTGCTTTAAAAAAAGTAAGAATTAAAAAAGATAACCTTTTGTATGTGTTCAGAGAAGTCCTAGAGTATTTTAGTTCTTCAGTTAAAAGAAAATGCTTGAAGGTCAGCAGATGGCAGTCAGCTTAGTCCTGGGCAGTAATGGTGTGTGTACATGCTTCCCAGACGCCCATTCATAATTTTCAGTCCTCCACTCACTTATGTCATAGCATGCGTCCAGGGTTATTTTAAATACCTTTCTACATTTTTCCTATTTAAAAATCAAGTACATGGGATAGTAATTTATTAGTGTCTGCAGCTAAAATTTTTCTAATCAGTGTAAGTGACCCTGGAATATGTATTGATTTATAGTAATGATTCAAGTAACAGCCTCTCATAACTAAATTTTTTCTACATTTGAAGTCCCAGAGGCTGTAGTTAGATGTTTTGCTCAGCATTATCGAAAAAGAATAGCTTTCCTGAAACCACAACTTCATAGAAAGTTAATGCGAAGTGAGTCTGATGCAGCTCAGTTCAGGAAGTCATTAAGCAGAATATGTGGCAAGCATTACCCTGGCCATTTTAGCACCTTTTGGTAATACTCAGGGTATACTTAGCATTAGAAAGTTAAGAAAAGTATTAGATTTTGCTTCCAGTGGCCCCATTAGGGCTTTTCTACGTATTGCAGTAGTGGCAGGAAAGAGAAAAGAATTTTGTCTTGCTGCATTGGAACTTTATCCCTTGCTTTGCTTTTTGCCTGCAGAATGCACCGACAAGGAAGCCCAGCCCAGTCCCCTCCAGCAGACGCACTCTTCAGCAGCCGCAGGGGAAGACAGCTCCCACAAGTGCCAGTGCGAAGCGGCAGTATAGAACAAGGTATCTCTAAAGAGAGATCATTGTCCAAAACTCTGGGGTTGGAAAACCTCCTCGTTTTATAATAAGCCTGTAGTGAAGGAACAGCATTTTCATTTTGTATAGTTTGTTGGACCTTAAGCATTTAAACGTCAAAGAATTGTATCCTCAGTACCTAGTTGTTCACGGCAGATACACAGTTACTGAATGAGTGAATGGATGAGTTTTAGATGGGTCATTTAAAAGAATGCTTGTAGGGTGGAGCCTAAAGCAGCATTTATCAAAGATACAAGAGTGGAAGATAGATAAAAGCCTGGACACAGTGTGGATTTTGGTGCATTAAAAGAAGGCTTGCTTTATCCTACTTTAAAAATTAAATACGATTTCAAAATCTGTGCTTCAATCATGTGTTTATTTTAGCTTGATTGGCAGTATTTTGTATTTTTATACAAGTTCAATGGTGAAGATGACTTTGAGCATATATTGAACGTATTTTTCAACGCTTAAAAATACATTGCCTAGAGAGCCGGGGATCTAGCTCAGTGGCCTAGGTGCCTGCCTGGGAAACACGAGGTCATGAGTTCAATCCCTGGTGTTGCAAAAAACAAAACAAAACAAAAAAAACAATAAAACATATTGCCTAGAGATTCGCTTACTTTGAGCATACGTATATATTTTTTTTCTTAGAGAAAGACATTGTGTGTGAATGTGTGTGTGTCTGTGTGTGTGTCTGATTTGAGAACAGTATTTCTAAACTACCTGAGCTAGATTATTTAAATATTGCATTTTTCCTATGACCCACTTCCCAAGTGGTGAAATGACTTGTATCAGTATTTGTTATCAAACATTTCTTTTTGGGGATTTTTAAAAATCTTAAAATAATGTCTAATTTTGGATTTTATTATAAATGCAGTGGACTAATTATACTTACAACATATATTGAAAATCTTCACCCTTAAGAAGCTATTTGAAAATTAACATATTGACTTTTTTTTCAACAGTGTTCATTGTTATTGGTGTAAAAATTGCATTTCATTCCATATTGAAGTTGCTGGGTACATTTTTCTCACATAATTGAAATGCTTTACTGAATGTAATATGGAAGATCTGAGAGGATAAATGTATTATTTCAAAGAGCCATGAGAAGTAGTTTGCCTTGTAGAGTATTTAATTATAGAAAAATCGGTGTAGGTTTTAAGAGATTTGAAGTCATTATTAGGGTAGTACTGGATAGTACTGGTAGTACTGGTAGTACACATAAACCCTGGATTTGTATTTTTAATCATACTTCTTGGTCCTACATCATGCCTTAGTTTTTCAGCTTTGCTTTAAAGGTACCCATTTAGTGCATCTCCTTTAGTTATTCAGGAGACCATGATCCTTTGTGAAACTCTGACTCTCTTTTCTAAAATAGTTAATTTTTTGGAAAATTCACATGTTTAACAAACTTTATTCTGGGAACATTTTGAGAAGATTATTCATAATGTTATTAAAAGTAGTGATAACTCAGACGAATTTCTTTTATAAAAAAGGTGGTGTGTATTTGAATTATTCATTCATGAACTCCTGTTGCACAACTGAAAGAACCATAAATTTTGGTGTTTATTCACAAACTCAATATTATCTGGTTGTCCTGATACTCGAAAATGCTATGTTTATAAAATTCTTTGCATTTCCTACAGTTGCAAGTAAAGCCCTAAACAGGTTCAAAAACATATAATAGTATTGCATATAGTTTTCACAGAGTGGGATTATAATTATGCTTGTGAAAAATCACTTGAATTGTATTTGGATTTTAGTTTTTATTTTTTAAAAATCTCATGTTCTGCTGTTGATACCAATGTAACTGTTTACAATATTCCTGTTCACAGTTGTCTTTCAGCGAAATCATCAAGTGTAAGGATTGAATTGAGGTGGGAAGAAGGGATTGACTGAGAATGACATTAATGGTGTTATTTTAATATCACAAATATATTAATAAATTCTTTGGTTATTTGAGGTTCCTGAAATAAATACCTAATCTTAAAAGTTAAAGAGATACACCTTTTTAAAAATGTGACCACCAGCATGGATGGCTATGCTGTGGGTTTTCCTAGAAATAAAATGACACAGTATAATTTATGATGTCAATATGCACTTTGGGACTTCTGGTTAATGGTGATAGTGTTGGCCATCATCTTGCTGTGCATCTCTTTGACACTGAACTCATGTGACAGCTATATTTGTCTTAACATGTTTTCAAAAATTGATTTCTAATTTGATTCAGGAGACATTATTCACGGTTGTTCTTAAGGATATAGAGAAAGGTTATTAATTTTCTATTGATATAATTTGTTAAAATTCATATGTATCTCCTTTGAAGATTAATACTGACTGCAGTTTGCTCACAATTGTTTATTTAAGTCTCTACTGCCCTGGACTTCCTTCTGGTTGTGTTGTTTGATTTTTATTTTTAACAAGGGTCATTTTCTGTTTACTAAAAAATAATTGGGTTCATAGCTGATTGGTAAAGGCAGATATTTCACATGGTGGTACAACTTCTTGTTACACATATAAAATAATTTTATTCAAGCATTTTCCAGCTACTTTATTGTTTTTAAAATGTATGCAAGGATATTTTGATTGTTTGACTTAATATGTTTTTTCTTATAAATGAGATTTTCTGTATTCTGTACCAAAAAGCAATATGTATCTCCTGTTTTAAAGGCTAATTTAGTGTTTGAGAGGATATGTTTACTTAATTGCTGAAAAAAACATTTTGAACTTTCTTTTAAATATTGAGGATGTTCATCTATTTTATACACAAAGTCTGGTTATGGTAGAGTAGATATATAGAAAAAAACACAGATGACTAAAATCAGATTTTGAGATAGACTAGTGGAAAAAATAGGCTATAATTTACATAACTTAAAGAATGTGTGGAAATTGAGAGCAAAGACTTCCAGAAAGTCTTTTTGATTGCATTTCAATATTGTACTCCAGTCTAGTTCTTATGTAGAACAGGGCTTAATCCACAAACGTAATTGTTTGTATAAAACGTCTGCTACTTTAGCCAGTTACAGTGGTGTGTATTGATGCTCCCACCCACTCAAGGGACTGACACAGGATGATCTCTTGAACACAAGAGGTTTAAGAACAAGAGTTTAAGAACAAGAGTTTAAAGCCAGCCTGGGCAATAAAGTTAAACCCCATCTAAAAACAGAAACCAAAATTGTGTGATTTCCTGAAACCAGCCACCTGATTTGTGTGCGTGTATGTGTGCTCAAATGGATGTCCTCACAGAAGCATTTGAATATCATTCATAAATTAAAAACTAGTGTCCCAATTGCTGTATATGTCTCTTTATGACATCTGGCAGCTAAAACTAACAGTATTCCCCTTCAGAAGTGCCTAGATGGGCAAGATTTCTCAGTAAATAATATGCCAATAAGGAGATAGATACAGGTCTTTATGAAATATCTAAGACATCTTTAATGACTAATTTCACTTTGGGGTATTTTAGTATAATTAATTTGAGAAAGACAAAAAAAGATTATTTAAATTATTTGACAGGTAGTTATGTCTTGAAATTATGTTTTCCCATGTAGAAAATGTTAAAATATATGCTATTTATTTTTAAAAAAAGTCTTTTTTTATATATTAGATGAATTTTAAATCTTATGAAGTAATACTTTTATGACAAAATTTTTGTTGCAAATAGTGAGAATGATTTTAAATACATTTACAATTACAAAATCATAGTGAATTTAAGTTAAAATTTTTGGGGTAAAATTGGTACTAAAATGTATAACCCTTAAAAGGCAAGAAAAACTATCATGGAATATACCTTTTAAATGCCAAAATATTAATATCCAATGTTTTTGTTCATTTTAAATCTTTAAATTATTGTATCCATTCTTTCTTTGATTAATTTTAGTACCATATTTGAGACTTGGTTTGTCATTGAAATTTACCATGTCACATTATGTGTTATGCATTTATTATTCATGCTGTTGTGTTAATTCATATTTCCATGTCTAACTATAAATTTGCTGATTTCTTTCTTTTGTTTCCATCATTATGTGCATTTAATTCATTGAAGAACAAGAAAAATATAACTCTTCCACAAAAGGTAAATATTAATGTAATTTTCTAACATTAATATGATTACTCTTCTTTTATAATATACAGGCACAATATAACTATTGAAATAATGAGCATAGTGATTTGACACATAGTTATTTCCTGAAATTATTTTTGTAGGGCACTTGGTATTGTTTCACATTATGTACAATTTACATCAAAAAGAATAATACTACTTTAAAACTAAGGCAAGTTTTTGCCTTAAAATTTATTTATATACACTAACAGCTAGAAAACAATTCTCTTTGAAAAATGTATTATTATGTATTAATGTCATATAGTAAGATTATGTAGCATATTCTTTGTTTCTATTTGCATTCTCCTGCTGTGACCTAGGGATTTAATTCTTACGTTTTACTCGGTATTACCTGCTTCAAAGTAGCAGAAAATGCCTGGTTTTTACTTTGCAGAGCGCTTAATGAATGTTCTGACCCCCTTTTCCATGGTCCATCTTGACAACAGCTATCCAAGCTTTGTTTCTCTTGGTTTCAATCTTTTTATGATACTCATTAATTCTATGTTTGTGAGAGATAGAGGGAAGGAAAATAATTCAGCCTGCTCTAATAACACATTACTGACCTCCTCCTTATTGTCTTTGGGATCATATTTAATTTTTGGTCTTTGCACTTGAGTTTCAAGTGGATTGCAAGCCACCAACACCCTCTGTTTTTACTGCACTAAGTGGCCTAGTAATTAAATATTTGAGTGAGTTTTCAGTTTAATATAATAATGTTATTATAATATTTAAAATTATGTAAGACTTTAATGAAAGTACATTTTCATAATATTTGGAAGTAGATTGTTGAGTTAATCTGTGACCCACTGTAATCCTCCAATTTGGTTTTGAGAACAGCAGCTTCCCTGCTTTATGGTTGAGGAAACTGGAGCTTATCCAGAGTAAGAGGTTTTCCCATTTACACCATTGATGCGTAATAGATGACAATGGAGGTCTCTTAATTTTGACCTCCTCCCACTACACATGAATATAGTTTATTTTAATAAGCAAAAACCCCCAAATAGATTATCCATAACTCTTAGTGTATTTA
Source organism: Cuniculus paca (assembly GCA_004365215.1). NCBI lineage: Eukaryota > Metazoa > Chordata > Mammalia > Rodentia > Cuniculidae > Cuniculus > Cuniculus paca. Next base: position 2,945 of record RJWT010028378.1, on the reverse strand, counting down.
GATATGTGTCGTGTATCTCAGTGTTCCAGAGAAAATGGGAGATAATATTTAATAAAACATTTAAGAATGTATTTTGGTCTGGATTTATAAAAGTATAATTATATTTATGCACATGATATACATATTCTGGAATCTTGTCTGAGATACTAGTTAAAAATAGATTTTAATAAAAAATATTCAATGAGATCATGATGTTCTGCTTTCTGATCTCTGATCTATGGCCATCTTGCATTGTTAATTCAGGTATCAGGAACAAATTTACGTTCAGAAGTATAAAAATGACAAGTGTATTTATTCTTAGATTCAGAAGAATTTAGTTAGATTTGAAAGACAAATTTTAGTGTAATGAAAGTCTTGAAATTTCATTTTGGAAGTGGATCCTGACTTAATCCACTTATCTGAAAGAAAGACAAACACAAGAATTCTTCATCCAGCACTTCTCCATATATATTGTCATTACTGCCCAAAAGCCATGATTAGATAATTAGAACAAAAAAAATGCATGATCCACTGTAAAGTCTGCATGAAATGTGCATGCTCATGACCCTGCTACAGAACACATCAAGGTGCTGTGTTTGTAAGTTCAGGCTCCTAGCTGAGAGGTGCTGTCGCCTGCCAAGCCTTCCTTGGGGACAGAGTGCAGAAATGCCTTGCAGAGCAGACCTGGTGCCTGGAGACAGCTGAAGAGGCAGGACTCAGACTGCTTTTGGCAAGACATAGGGCAGGACTTACGGGAGCACTGTTCAGCTGCCCCATGTGGGTCTCATAACTCAGGAAGGATCGAAGGAAATTCAAAAATTGTCTAAAGTTAAATTTAGGCTTCTGTACCCAAAAGACAAGGTTCACAGCATGAAAATCTCACTGCTCTGAGCCACAGTCTTTTAATTTTTTTTTTTTCTGGAATCTGCAATGCTGAAGAATTCAGGTTTTCTACAATACTGAATCTACAATACTGAAGAACTCAGGTTTTACTGAGTGCTCCCTCCACGGAAAAAGAAGGACCAGGACACTCCACTTTTAGCTGACCATGCATGCCAAGGGGTTCATTAGTCAGGAGTTGTTGTCGTTGTTGTTGTCGTTGTTGTTGGATTATAGGTGAATTGTCAGAAAGCCAACAGTCCCACTTTTCCAGGTATCAGTTCTGGGCAAAGTAGGACAATTGGTCACCCTACTATGGAGGACCAATCCATTCATATCCTGACATAAGGTGTATGTCTACATTAAAGAGAACTATAAAATGCTGTTAACATCATTAATGGCAGATAGAATTTATTGAGTACTTTCTATATAGTGATAGCTCAGCCAAGTGTGTCACAGATTTCTCTCATTTTATTTTCACAATAATCTGAGACATAGCTGTTAACATCCTTCTTTTCCACTGGAGAAATCTAAAACTTTAAAAAACTAAAACATGACCCCTTACTAGTCATTTATTTGGTGAGTGGTTGGATGGACAAGACACAAGTCTATCTACAAAGACCTTATTCGTAACTCCTTTGAGCTATAGGCCATCCAGCATTCAAAACAGCATTTATTGAGTACCTACTGTACATACACTACAGCATAATTCCAGTGACCTGTGTTTTATAGAAATAGAACCCAGTGGATTAAGTGGAATGCCTAAGGGAGCAGAGCTGCTGACAGGTGGAGGGTCCCCTCTAACTCCAAGGTTGTTGGAGAAGTCCACTGAGTGTGCTTTTTTTCTGGTCACCCAGTTTTATACCACTTCATTAAATCTATACTTGGATTGCTCTTTGCATTTTTACCATGCAACATGTGAAAATAAATCCAGTATATTTGAACAGATAACACATATTTGGACTTGAATAGTTAACTGAGAAACTATAAATGTTCGTACAACTTTATTTACCCTTTTAACGCCTTTTATGTTGAAAACTAAGAGACCATATCATTTTAGGCTTCAGAGACTGCTTTTAGGCCTATTTTAAATTATTCATTCTAAAAGTAAGCCAATTTTTCCCTCTCTGCTACATTTCTTGGACAGTTTTAAAGAGCCCATGAATGTAGTTTGGGGGCATCGAAATAATGATATAAGAAGATCAAAACTGAACCTGAAATTAAATGACTTCAAGGTGAGAAAAAAATGTTATTGTCATAATAAGTTTCTAATTTACATGCCTTTGGAGAGTATTTCTTAATTGCATTAGCTCTTTGACTTTTGGAAGCTAATTTGAATCATAACACCAGCTACTCTACCAGTGTGAATCCCCTTTATTATGAAATATGTGTGACTTGTGCACATAGGTAATGAAAGGCAATTAGAATGCAAGGATTTTTTCAGTAGGAACAAAGAATAAGTATCATTTTGTTGCTTTTTGTTTTCTGTTCACTAATAGAATATGCAATAATTATTACAGTCGGATCATAGAAGCTATTGAAAGGTTGTCTCTAGACAACTATATTTTTAAGTACTAGGTTCCTGTAATAAAAGCTCAAATAAATTACCTGTCGTTTTCAATTTGATATTGGCAGAACAGTTTTGATGCTAAGTTATTCAGAATAATTTTCACAGAAATATGATCATTAATCTTAATTAGGTGCATATAAATATTGAAAAATACAAGTTTTACTAGTTTTATTTGGTGTTAGAAATGGTGTGCTAATACCTACTTCAATCATGTATTATGATGGCGAAGCACGTAGGAATAGGTGGTATGCTTGATCTGTGCTAAAGTAAGAACATTAACCTGTGTGTTTTTCAAAATCAACATTAGCTGTGTAATAGACAAGTATTTCAATTTGCTTTATGTTTTATTATTCACTCACTAGCATATTGGGCCAGGTGAGACATTTCCTGTCATAGTAGGTTAAGATTTCAAAGGTTTAGAAGCGAGGGATTCAGCTTAGTGGCAGAGTGCTTGTTGAGTGCATATGAGACTGGGTTTCAACGCCAGCTTACAAAAAAATAGAAAGGAAATGAAAGG
>RJWT010028377.1:0-15232 GCA_004365215.1 Cuniculus paca | reverse complement strand
TCTGTTGTGATTCTGATGGGTTTGCCTTTATAGGTGATCTGTTTCTTTTCTTGAACAGCTTTTAATATTCTGTTCTTGTGTTGAATTTCTGGGATCTTGATTATTATATGTCTGGGTGTAGATTTACTTTGGTTATGGCTAGTTGGAGTTCTATATGCCTCACTTATCTGAATAGCATGTCTTTCTCCCATGTTTGGAAAGTTTTCTGCTAGTACTTCTGTAAATAGAGTTTTTATGTCTTTTGTGTTGACCCCTGCTTCTTCACTGATACCTATCACTCATAAATTATTTCACTTTGCATCATCTTGCAGTCTTTGAATTGTTATTTCCTCGTTCCTCATTATTTTCAAGAGGTCTTTCCTTTCCTGATCACAAGCTGCACACCTGTCTTCAAGGTCTGAAAGTCTATTTTCAGTTTCTTTCAAGAGCTTTTGCCAGCTTTCAAAGGAGATTTTAATTTCCTGGATATCTCTTTGAATCTGTTTTGTGCATTCAAAATCTTTCTTATATTGTTCATTTATGGTTTCCCTCATTTTCCTTTGCTCCTCTATTTTTTTATCTATGTGTTCTTTAGAGAAGCATAGCAATTCTTTTATTATGTTTTCATTTCTTCTTTTACCTGAGATAGTATTTCTGTTCTAATTTCTTTTATAGCCTCATGGAGTTGTCTCTTTATTTCAGTTGCCATCACTGCAGAAACTTCAGGTGTGCGACTCTCGATCTCTTCCACGTTTTCATCTCCTGGACTGGCTCTGCTTGGGTTGGAGTCCAGGGACTGCCTTTTGTTTCTTCGTCCTGACATTTTCCTGGGTTCTTCCAAACAAGCGGGTAGTGGGGTTTTGGGAAGCTCCCACATTGGTTACAATTTCTCTGGAGCGTGGCTGTTTGGTTTTCCTGGCCAGTGCTGGCTAGAGGTATCCAATGGTGGCTATTGGGTACTTGGGTGCAGGGCCTGCTTCTGTTTGTGGAAGCATCCAGGGGGCTGCTGGAATGCATGCAGAGCAGGTCCTGCCTCTGCCTTCCCTCCGAGCTCCTTACCCACAAGCGGGCATCTCCTTTTGTCCGTTAGAATGTGCTCTGAGCAGAGCCTGCCTCTGCCTTCCCTCTGAGCTGGTTATTGGAGAGCAGCCTCTCGTTTTGTTGGAATGCTCTCTCATGCTTAATTCTTAGATCTGACACCAAAAGCATGATCCATAAAAAAAAGATAAATTGGACCTCAGTAAAATTAAAAGATTTTATTATGTGAAAGACTCTGTGAAAAGGACAAAGAGATAAATCACAACTAGGAAAATATTTGCAAATCACTTAGCTAATAAAGGACTCATAGCTAGAAAATATAAAAGCTTTCAATATTCCACGTTGAAAAAACAAAAAAAATCAATTAGAAACTGGGCAAAAGACTGAGGAACCATCATTAAAGAGGACATACAGATGAACAAGATACTTGTGAGGAGATGCTTGACCTCACTAGCTGTAGGAAAATAAGAAAAAAAAATATATATATATATACATATGCTGGTGAGGATGCAGAAAATCCAAAACTTGCATAGATTTCTGATAAAAAGGTAAAGTGGTACAGATATTTTAGAGTAGAGCTTGGCAGTTTATTTGGAAAACTAATCAAATATTTACCCTGTGGCCCAGTAATTACACTCTTGGGCATTTATCTCAGAGAAATGAGAACTCATATCCATGGATTTCCTTATATAGTATTGGGTTATTTACAGAAGCTTTGTCTCTAATAGACAAAAAAATAGAAACAGTCAAAATGACCTTCACTAAGTTAAGGGTCAAACAACCCTGTCTACTCATACCTTGAGATTATACTCCGGGATAAAAAGAAACAAGACATCAATACATGCCATGACTATGATGGCTCCCAATGATGTACCAAGTAAAAGCCTTTTGTACTAAAAGGATGTACCAAAAGGTCACCTATTGTGTGGATTCATGATTACAACCTTCTTGACACAACAAAATTACAGACATGGAAAACAAGTTAGTGGTAGCACAGAGGAGGAATAGGATGCAACTGTGAAGGGTACAACACAGTGGGCCTGTGATAAGGAGCAGTTCTAAGTCCCCATTACGGTGGAGGTAGGTGTATCTACACATGTCATCACACATCAAGGAACTCAACACACCTTATTCCAATGTCAAATTCCTGCCTTGACATCAACTATACATCTCCATTATACTGTGTGTGTAATTATGTAAAATGTGACCACTGAGGACTGTGGGAAAGACACAGGGGACTCTCTACATAGTCTTTGCAACTTCTCAGGAATCTATGATGATTTCATTTTTTTCTTCTGGCACCTGGGATTGAACTCCTGATCTCGTGCTTGCCAGGCAAGTGCTTAGGCCGCTGAGATAGATCCCTGGCTCTATCATGATTTCAAAACAAAGAGGATAAGAAATGTTAACTAAAGGAAGCGTTAAAAGACAAGTAAGAAGACTCGTACATTCTGCCCATGGTGTGCTAGCCTCTTTTTTCTCCCCAACAAAGAAAGTTCTGAGCCTGAATTTTAGGACCATGTGGGAGTCCTAATTTTTACAACCAGGATATGCAGAGGAACTTTGATCCAGAACCTTGACTCAGAAAGTTCCAGGGTTAGCTCTCAACTCAGTACTGTCACCCTCTGATTCCTGGCTCCTGTCACTGGATAGGACAAAGATGATGAGAATCAAGCTGGATGAAGGCTGCCAGATGCTTTTCAAGTCCCCACCAGACTGTGTCCCCCAGTTGATGGCCATTCTAGGCTTTATCAGATCCAGCAGGAAATGCGAGGATTGGCACCTGGATTTAAAACAGCAAGGGCAAGTGAAGGATGTCCCTTCTCTTTCAGGGATTGAAGGGCCCCCACAGCAAAAGTGTGAAACATCCTACCTCTGTCCCCAGGACCTGGGAAAGGTAGAGACTTGAGACGGAGATTGGTGACAGTCAGAGCCTTTCAGAGAGCTGGGAGGTGAGCAGGACAGCTGGAGGCCTCCCACTGAGAGGTTTCATAATTAGAATCAAAATCAAAGAAAACCCCTGACTGGTGGTGTCTTCAAATAGGCCTATTTTTAAATCATCTAATTCCAGGATTGTCAGATGGAGACCATGACAAAATAGGGGTGTGTATGTGGACTTTTGTGTGTGCTCACTGTGTGTGCACTTTCATGCATGCTTTTATTTTTCTATGGAGATTCCTGGCAATCTCCCAAGCTAGCCTAGGGTTCCTTTCACAATGGAGTCACCTCTGACTGTCACAGAAGTACAACTTTAGGTGCAGCCATTGAGTCTTTTCCTGGAGGTAGAGTGGACTACCCTGTGACTTCTCCCAGCCTCAAGGTGTTTACTCTCTCCCCAAGAGCAAGGTCCTGGAGCTCCAGAGGTCTTGCACAGCTTAGAGGGTCAAGAAGTCATGTCCAGAAGCCATGGGATACATCAAGAAGGCCCCAGAACTGCCCTAGAACTATGTCACAGGCCATGTGGCTCCTCCAGGGCTCCAGCTAGGCCAAGGCCCAGAGCTTCCAGTGGACAGTAGAAGGAGCCTCAATTTCCTCCCCTGTGACATGAGCAAACCCTGGTGCATTCGCAGGATTGTGAGTGCTAGTTACCAACCACTGTTCCTCTTTTCCCTAGAGCCACCCTGGGCTGCCACCTGCCCAAAATGGCTCAGATCACAGAACCCTCACTTGTGGACATCCTGGTGTGTCTGAAAGGCACCGTGGACAGCATCCTGCCCTTTCTTGGATTCCTTGCATTGACCCAAACTCCAGGCCTCTGTCCTATGTTCCAGTCCTCTTATATTCAGTCCCCTTAATGTGAATTCAGGTCCCCTCACATCCCTTTCCAGACACCTACCTCACATCCCAGTCAGTGATGCAGGGAGCCCCTGTCCTTTAAGGGACCCAACTGGCAATGAGATAAGAAAAGGTGATGGTGCCAGGCACCAGGTGAAGAGGTCAGGGTTCCTCCAGATGGTGGGACCTGTGAAGACCCATAGGGTTAGAAAGTAAACCTGACCTCACCCCCAACCATCAGCTGCCCTCTCCTTTACCCCTCTGCAGTGAGGCCTGGTCTTCCCTGACCTTCTTCTCTCTGTGAGGAATGTCAGAGCTATCCTTCCAAAAAAGAATGTGCAGATTCAAGGCCTGAGAAACTCTGGCAGACTCCCTGCTGAGACCCATCAATTGTCCCAGTATGATTTCTTAATCATCCTGCAAGTAATTAGTCGGCATCCTCATTAGCACAGGGAGCTTTGTAAAGTTTGAGGGAAGAGGCAGCTGCACCGGGCGAAATTCAAATCGGGTGATTTTTAATCACAGAGGAACCTGCCGGGGACAGATGCCCTGTCAATTCTGCTGCCTGCTTTTTCACTTTTTCACCACTTCTTGGAAATGAAAACCAAATGCTTGTCACTCACCTTTGTGTTCATTCTAGGAGACAGAAAAGGGCAAAGTCACACAGAGCTGTGGGTGGGACAGCCCTGGGTGACAACCAGCAGCTGGACAACCTGGCTGTCCAAGGGACCTGGATGGTTACCAGGTACAGTCACAGGAAGAGGACTTCTTGATCCCTTCAGGCTGCTGTCACTCAACGCTGCAGATTGAGGGCTCAGGGACAATAGACATGTCTATACCCAGTTCCAGGGCTGGAAGTCTCAGGTCGGGGTAGATTCAGTGTCTGGTGAGGGCCCCTGCCTGGCTTACAGTGGAAGGGATCTGACCCTGTTCTGAGGCTCCACCAAGGCAAACTAGTCACCTCTCAAAAGCTCCAACCCCTGGGACTGTGTGGGGATGAGGACTTATGAATTTTTAAGGCACACACACATCCAATTCACATGTAGTATGGTGTGGACAAAGGGTCTTAGGGCCAGGAGGGACAGTGTCCAGTCAAGTCATAAGCTGAGTGTGAGTGTGAGTATGTGAGTATGAGAGCATTCAGAACATGTGTGTGTGTGTGCATGTGCTGTGTCCCTTGGTGTCAGGCCATTGATGTCAACCATAGTCCAGAGATGTGGTGACAGTAGGAAACAGAAGGGAGCAGGGAAATCTGTGCATCTCTGCTTGGGTGCTCACCATGCACACTAACAAAGTGAGGACCTCAGCCACTCTGCAGATGTGAAAACTTTCTCACTCCCCGCACCCGCCATTTCTCCAGGACCATTATTAAAACTAGTTTTGCAGCAACATAAGCAGATATCCCACCAGGCCTGAGTTTGGGCTTGTTCCCCAAATTCTGGTTGCATGTGAGCTGCTGCTATAGTTTAGCAGTTCATCCACACTCCTCAGATCAGGTGTGGTGTTCTGTGATGCCAGGATGGCACAGGGGGTCAGACAAGTATCTGGGGCTGGCCTCTAACTGTAGGCAGGAGGCAGCAATTTTCCCCAGGGATTTGGGACAGAAAGTGCTACAGTCATTTGCCTTCCCTGTCTGCAGGAGCAGTGGAAATCCCCTCTCCTCTATCTCCAGCCATTGAGAAACAAGTTCTCCCACATGACTAAGGTGGGGAGAGTCTCCAAGAGTGAGTGACAGGGCTCTTGCATCCTGGTGCCGTAGCCCAGGTTCTTCTTTCCAGGCTCCTGCCTCCTGGAAGTCTCCGTGAAGCTCTCTGATTCCACCCTACCAGGCCCATATGCCCCTGAGCTGACTGCCACTAAGGACCTGGCCCACCCATGTGGTAGAGCCTCCAGCAGATACAGAGTTTTAGGTATGGACATCAGATGCAGGATGAAACTAGACTTCCAGCCCCTCTGGTGGCCTTACCAAAATTGGCAGCACCAGTAGCCACATGGAACTGGGGCTGCCGAATTGGACTGTACAACTTAGAACATGTGGTTTCAGAATTCTGTCAGGGCCTGCTCTGCAGCAGTTCTGGCCAGAAGGGAGACTGCTCCAGGTTGCACCTATGGTCACAGTGTCTACTCTTGTAGGACTCAGGCAGCCACAGGCAATGGCCACCAGCAACACAGCAGAGCTCTGGGAAAACTTGGTGCTCATGAGCAGGTGTCACCCTAAATAGGCTCCAGGGCTGATGTGGGCTACTGTCTGCTCAGGTTGCTCACATGCGTGACAAGGCAGGAACAGAAACCAGTGAAAGAAACAGCTTCTGAGTTAGCATTTACCATACTGGGTCGTTCAAGTGATTAAAACCCAGAAGACTCTGAAAACTTTCTCCTCCACACTGTTTCTTGTAATTTTGGGGGTGTTCTTCAGCAAAATAATGGTGTAAGCCAAGACAGGGCAGCCACAGGGAGCAGGGAGAGTGGCCTGGCCAGGAGAGCAGGTGGGGACAGTGACTAAATGTGGACATTCAAGCAGAGCCCTGATGGGCCAAGGCAAGGACTCCGAAAGTAATGTCTCTGGGGAATAAGGATACTCTCATAAACTAAGGTTTTGAAAGAAATAATGAAGATGTGAGAAATGTCATGGTGACAAAAAGAAACTCCATGAAGCATACCACATTGGTCTTAAAATCTGAGAACAAACCTAGTGGCTGAGTGTAGGGCTGGATTATAGTTACAACCAAATACAAGTGCACCACCTATAATCATAATAGAAAGTGGGAGATGAGGGTCAGTATCTCCATTTTGTAAGGTGGGGAGTTCATGGGAGCCCCTGCACTTGGTGGGAAAGACATAGAGGCAGCATATCAGGGAAGACTACAGGAATTGGACGTAACTTCACTGGTGTAAAGTGATGATGTGTGAACCAAAGACCTCATCTCTTATCATAGGAGTCACTTGGTGATGCAGGGCACAGCAAACAGAGGTTATAAATGGTGCCATAGGAATTAACTTTGAAATATAAAAATAATTACTTGAAGATTCAGTTAACGGGGATAAAAAGGGTAGACTCAAGGTGAGGAAGGGGCTTGGAAATGGTAAATGATGGCTATTTTTATCTTGAATTAATCTCTCCTATTGTTACCTATTTTGCAAGTGAGAGCATTATACTTATTCAATTATGCACACTTAGCAAAGTGCAGCAAGTCTGAGGCAGGTGGGGCAGAGGCAGAGATGTACCCATGCAGGGGCCTAGGTTCACAGCGAGGACAACCAATGACAATATGATCTCATTTGTCCCGGTCAGCCTCAGCTCAACCTTGCTTTCCTGGTGTCTGTCAGTTGCTCCCAGAAGTCCCAGTGTGGACCACAAAGCATATGGCTGTCCCATACAGGTCCATGTGGATGGGGGGGGGCAGCCTTCCAGTCCAAACTCCACTCCGAGCTTTGGACAAGGATTTACTGGGCCGAGAGGAGGATGATCCCTGATGCTGAAGCCTGATGCACAAGCCAGGTCTCAGCAGATCAGAGTAAATCCCTCCCTGGCTACATTTAGACCAATGGAACCTGGGGAAGGTTCCCTCCCTCTTAGGAAAATTTCACTGGAGCCAAACACCTGTACTAATGTGGAGTCATGAGTTAGAGAACCACAGCCAGGCAAGATCTATGTGGACAATAAAATCACTGGGTGAAAGGTTTCTGTCCTAATAGATTGCTGGACATTATAGCAGCGGTGTAGCTGGACCACCAGCCCCTCCTTCCCTGATTACAGGTTCCTCCTAATTACCAGAATTCCCACATCACCAGTGCCCACCCCCAAGTGCCATCCCCTCTCATTTGGAATACTTTAAAAGCCCCGGAGTGACTGCACCTCGTGGGGAAAGCCGCCAAGCCACCTAGGCTAAACGTTTTCCCTCCACATCCTCAACCCCTCCCCCAAAAATTCTTCCCTTGGATAAATCCTGCTTTTCCACTGTGCGGAGTACTCTAACTTCTGTTTCTCTGTGATGCTCTTAAAATAACCTAACACTGGGCACTCTGGGAGAGGAGAAGAACCACCAAGGAAGGCAGGCGAAGCAGCATGGTAGGGGCAAGCACCAAAGGTGGCCTGGGGCTGGCATAAAATAAACAATGGCTCTGTACAAGCTGAGTTGGAGGTGTAGAGAGCAGGTTACTGCTCTAATTTTAATTAATCCTCACTGTATACCAGACCCTTGTAGAGTAACACATATCATTTAATTCCCCCAACCCACTTACATTCACAAACCCCACAGCTTTTGAGTAAACTGAGACACAGAGCTTTTCTGTGACTTGGCCCAAGGCCACACCGCTAAAGGGAGGTGACATGTGGAGTGGAAGCACCTCTGTTACAGATGATCCCTGGTCCGCACCTCCCCAGAGGTGTAGTCTCAGTCTTTCTCCACCCTCTGATCCCTGGAGACCACCAGGAACCACATCTTTTGGACTCCCCTGCCCCAGCTTCCAGGTGCACTGACCCTGGGAGTTGGGAGTCAGAGAGGAGTGAACTGGGGTAATGGTGTCTCAGCCTCTGTGGTTCTAGTGCATTCTGATGCCTCCTGTCCTGATTGAGAATGGCTCCCTACGAAATCCAACGGCTTGGATTTTGTTGTTTCTTTCAGAGAGGGCACTCGCCTGTCAACTGTCCCTGCTGTGAATCCTGCATGAGTGCCATCTGTTTCCTGATGGGACCCTGGTCTGCAGCAGCACTCAGGAGGTATAAATTTGAGAGCCATCAGCATAAGAAAGGTCATTAATGCTGCAGGTGTGGAGGAGGCTTCCTGCTGGGAGACTGTGAAGGGAGATGAGGGCCTTCCGCCAAGTCTCTGTGGAGGCCCACACAGACCGTGATTGGACCAAGTTGAGGAGGATAAGCAGGATAGAGGACAGAGAAGTAGGAAAAGGTGGGAGGGTAAAGGAGACTGAGGGACACAAGTGTGCTAGGCTAAAGGGGGCACATTGCATTGATATGCTGGGCTGAGATTCACCAACACTTTGAGATAGAGTGCAGGTGGAAGGGAGGAAGGGGCTGGAAGAGAAGGAATGCTGGCTTCTGCTCTCAGAAGTCTCCCAGCCCTCCACTCTGTTCAAGCCAAGTGTGTCCGGGTCTCCGTGCCTACATACTTGTGGTCTTGATAGTTGGCAGGAAGCTGGGCCGGAGAAAGCTGGGCTGGAGGAAGTGAACCATGACTTCTCCCTTGAAAGCAGCCACAGCAAGGCATCTTCCCTACCACTGCTTCCCCAGGAATGATCTGGAAGAGTGTGGAGCTGCTCAGGGAGAGCTGGGGACAGTCAGGGTGCAAGAGACGTCAGAGAAAGGGGTCGGGGAGTGAGAAGCAGGGTCTGGGGTGGGAGTTTGAGACATCTGTAAAGAAGCAAAAATGGGAATGCACTCATGGTCTGTGAGACTCAGTGTGTCCAGGATGACAGGCCAGGCAAAGGGCACCTCAGTGCCAGGGGACAGAAAACTAAAATGGGCAGGTTTGCAGCATATCAAAACCCATATAAGCTAGAGCCAGAGCTCTAGGAGCAGAAGAGGGAACAAGAGGTCTCAGCAGGGCACCTCATGGTGTCTCCTCTTCAGTCCCATTAATACAAGTGTCCTGTCTGTGGCCTGGGCAGGGTGCCACACTCAGCCTGCCAGCTTCCAGTTCTGCTGCCCCACTGAAAACTCCTCAGGGTCAGCAGCTCTGCCACACTGACCATTCATTCTCAATGTCCCTTGTCCTGGAAAGAGAATAAGCCATGCCTAGCCCAAAACCACTCTATAGGGCTTGGGGAAGGGCTGGGCAGGGCAGGTGCTACTATTGTGCTGAGGCATTAAGCTCAGATGTGATAAGGAAGGAAGGAAAGGTATAAAAGGTGAATGGGCTCCCAGGTCAACACATCAGCTGAAATAAGGGGTTCTGGAAAGCAACTGTTGTCCTTCAGCTAATGTGCTATCAGATGTCTCAGACCCCTCACTCCTTACTGGCCCATCCAGTTCCAGTGTTCCAGACACAGGTCACATGTAACATATAGTCAGTGCTCCCTTGGTGTGGCTCTGGGCTCCTGGCTGCGGGGACTTCCTGAAAACTCCAGAATCTGCTGCATCCCAGGACCCCAGAACGCTAGCACTGGAATGGGGATCTGAAGATCCTTTCCTGCTGGGTCAGTAGGGCTTCTGGGAGCACCTCGGACCACCCCATCCCATTAAGTGGGTCTGCTGTTCATATAGATGTGGGCTGTCCTCATCCTTCTTAGAACTTGTCTTGTTCCACATAAAATACAGGGGTTGTTGCTCTGATGGCCAGGATCCTCAAGGATGAGACCTGGTCATCTCCACTGTCCTCCAAATATAGAGACCTGAAGACTTCAAGGGTCCTTGGTCCTCCAAGTAGGAGCCTCCATCCAAGCTCCCTAGGAGAAGAGGTTCAGGGTGGCCAGTACCCTCAGTGGGGTTCATAAGAGTGGGAGGTGGCTCCAAGAGCATCACGTTTACTTGATCCCGCAAGCCAGGTGCTCACTGATGCATTATCCCTATCCAGGACACGAGGGGGCCTCAAAGAGAGAGCTCTTCACTTTCCCGGTATTTTGCATCTTTTCTTCCTGAGAGCTAGACCTGTGTAATTTGGCTAATTGAGGGGACAAGAACAGGTTCCCCCCAAAATTGACTCTGATCCTTTTTCTCAGTGTTTGGGGACCAATACTACCTGACAACTACTGGTGCAGAATATCTTAGATGTAGGAACTTAGATGTGCAGTGGTTCCACAGGACTCTACCTCGGCACAGGAGCCTCCCCATGGCCACCTCCCTCTGGCCTCAGGAGGCCATTCCCGAGTCTGTTCAGGTAGATACTTTGGAGCCCTGTAGGGTCATCACAGCACCAAGAACCTGGGTGCAGAGACAAATGGATTAAAATCATGGGTCTTGGCAGATAAGAAGCCTGATAACCCTAAGCTGAGGAGTGCCCACCCTGGGGTGCCCAACCTCTGCCCAACCACATGGAGTGCCTTTGCCTCCACCCAGGCATGGGAGGGCAGCTCAAACACTAGATATGGGAACAAGCCTTGCAAGCCTTCAGGGACAGGCCAGAGGGCCTTGCTGGACTGTTACAATGATAAAGAGACTGCATGACAGGCCTTTGTGTTGTGTCTGAAACATAACTGGGGCTTAGTAAAGGATACTGTTGTAATGAGATATGAGAACCAGGAGGATGTGCCTTGGAGACAGAGGTCAGAGGCAAGCGCATTCGCATAGCAGAAGCATCAACCCACAGAGCTATAGACAATTGCCGCAGTGGAGTTAGGAGCCATCTTGGGGGATGTTGTGCTTGGGACTGCCCAAGGTGTAAGGTGGCCGAGAGCTCTATGAAGTGGGAGAAAATGTGAAACCCAAGCCCAAAGTGAAAAATGAGGCAGAGAAAGCAGGACAAAGAATGCATCAGAGAATGGTTCATGTGTCTGGCAGGTGCAGCTCACAGAGCTTGGGGAGGGGACAATTCCCAGCTGCCCATAGTCCTCCAAATCTGCCTTCACCCCCAGCATGGGGAGTGCCACACCCAGGTACCTTCATCCTGTGGCTGCTGTCACCAGAGCTGCCTGTAGAGACAAGATTCAGACCCAAGGGGGCTGCTGGAAAGGGTGAAAATGTGGTGCTCAGGATGGTGACACAGAAAGGGATGGTAGGAGGATAGTGGTGGGGACCAGAGGGAAGCAATGCCTAGAGGAGAGGCTCCTGTACAGTAGTTGTCAGGTTGGGAACTAAGAGCAGGCACCGTGTGGCAGGTAGGGTAGGGACAGCTATCACACGGTGAGGCTTCTGGGAAACCCTGACTATTCCAGGCTGAGACACAAGGAGAAGATGTGGGCTGAGGGGGATCTGGGAGTCACCAGCCCAGAGGCATCGTGCAACCAGAGGCACGGCCATGTTGCCGGTAGGATAACGGTGCTGGAGATCAGCAGGGGGCTGGAGCCCTGGAGGATCTGGGGATAGATAGCAAGGTTGGTGGGAATAGAAACCTGTGGCATCTCTTGGATGTGTGGACAGCTCTGAAGAGCCAAGAGCTGCCAGGGAGGATTTGGGGCTAAGGAGAATCTGTTGAGCTCAGCAGGAAATCACCAGGTCCAGTCTCAGAAGTTTTCATGGAGCTCTCCTGTAAAAGGCAAGATGATGTGGATCTTGGAGTGAAAGGCTGCTGAAGGAATCCAGTGAAAAGGGAACAGTGCTGTAAAGAAGCTTGGTTGTGCAGGGGTGGAAGAGACAGGGCTGGGATCTAGTGTCTGCACTTTGTGTTTAAGATGGGAGAGACCTGGGTTTGTTGTGCGCAGATATCGAAAATATCAAGAAAACACTAGATTTTAAATACAGCAGAAAAGAAACGGATTCCTTCATATGTGAGGCAGAGTCAGGAACACATAAAATGACAATATGATGCTCAAGTGAAAGAAATACAGTAACCTTTGTTTCCAGCAAAATGGTAAAGCTGGTGACTAGCTGAAGCATTTCACACACACAGGCATGCACGCCACTGACAAAAACACAGACGTAAATTAAAAATCTTCTTGATGGCATCCGTAATCAGGCCAATTGGTAAGAATTTCAGCACAAAGAACAAAAAAAGGTGGGGTCAGCCTGTAGGCAGGGTGACATTTTCCTGGGTGATCTTGCTTTGCCTGGGTGACATTTTCCAACTGGGCGACCTTGGGCTTAGCTCTCAAGGTCTCTGTAAACAGAAGGGTACCAAGTCTACCCAGTTCATGTGTGTGGGGGAGGGAGGGTCTGGTAGGAGGTTCCCCAACATACCACCCTCTACAGGCTCCACATTCAGTGTGAGGGTAAATCAGATGTCAACTATGCCCACCTTGACATAGTGCAAAGAAAATCAACCAAGTCAGACTGAGGACAAGCAGAAAGGATTTGAACACATGCCCATCTGTCAGTGAGTCTAGAGCTGCATTCATTCTGCCTGAAAAACTGCCAGGCAACAACTCAATTTAAGGGCCTTACAGGGTCCCCTAAGATCCTGACAGAAAAAAGTAAATCCCCATCTGCCCCACGAGTCAAATAAATAACAATAATAATGAGAGAATAGAAAAATATTTAGAACTTGATGGAAATGAAAGCTCTATCAGGGAAAGCTTGTGAGATAGAACTAAAACAATACTCAGGAGAAAAATCATGGCCTTGACTGCTCACATGAGGACAAAAGAGACACTGAAAATTAATGACTCAAGCATCCATCATTAGAAGTTGGTAGGCGAGTAGCATAAACCCAATGTAGAATAATAGAATGATGAAATTAATAATGAAGATAAGATACATTAATGAAATAGGAGAGAAATAGATAGCAGGGGGTCATCAAGGTTCAGAGCTGATCTTTTGGAAAACATTCGTAAAAATGACAAATCTTCAATAAGGTTCATTGTGAACAGAGACAAGGCACAAATGAGCAATAAGGACAATGGGGAACATGGAGCAGAACCCCAAATGACCCTTTCAGCATTGTTCATAAAAGCGCCAAACCTGCAAAGCCTCAAAGTTCATCAGGGTGAAAGAAATCAATCCTTAGTGGTGAATTCAACCAAGGGACCATGCAATGACATCACCTTATGGATGCAGTGTTCCAAAAGAATCCACATAGCTGATTCCACATGTATAAAACTCAAAATCAGGCAAGATTCAGCAACACGCTGCTTTTAGATAGATACAAAAAAGACAGAACTACAAAGACACAGCAAGGAAAGGGAAAACTGGGACCAGGCCAGGGGCTACCTGTGGGAGAGATGGGGATGGTGAGGACTGCCTGAGGCTAGTGTTCCATTTCCTACCCCTCTGTGACTGTGTAGGCACTCCCTTCACCATGATTATGTGAAGGTATGTGCCTGTCTCTTACATGCTCTGGGCACATACTATGCTTATAATTGCTATCTTAATTAATAGCATCATCTTGAACATTCCAGAAGAAAAAGCTCCTGGCAAAGAACTACCACTGAAACCAGGAGAATGTGCTAGAGCACTGGCATCTGCAGCCAAGGCATGGTGCCAGGGCATTCTGCAAATCAGGAGCGCAGAACTGGGAGAGGAAGATGAGCTGAGAGGAAGAGACAATAGACATTGACGAGGGGAGGCAAGCAGAGGTTGCTGGAAAACCAAAAATGCAAGCACAGCTTTCAACCTGCATGGGATGGCAAGGAGAAGATGGGATACGCAGAAAATCAAATCATTGACAACCTTGAGATGCTTCCTTCCAATTTAAGGGAAAATTATAAATACATGAATCTTAAGTGAGAAGAGCTTTTGCTAAGGTGGACAGAAAAGAGAAATCCCAGCTTTGAAGTATAGAAATGTTTCTAGGGAAGGAGTCAGATAGCTTGGAATAGGAGCAATTACCAAAAGCAGAGTTGAAGGAAATGTCGCTGGACAGAGAAGAAACAGAGCGGGAATGTCAAAGGACTTGTCCTTCCCCAAACACAATCAGAGGAGCTGCTATGGGGCTGGCAGTTATTGTTCTATTTATGTGATTTCAGGAATGAATATGTCATCTGTAAGCATCCTGCCAGAGAAAAGAATTATACTACAAAGGAACAAAGATAGCATGGGCCTCCAATTTCTTGTCTGCAGTAATAAATGCAGCAAGACCTGGAGCTGGGTCTGCAGCTTTCCCAGGAAAATCTATTTTTTGGTTCAAGAAAGGTTTCCAAGGGAGATGAATGAAGGGTAATAACCCAAAGATAAGTTAGAGTAGATTTTCCGAGCGGAAAGAACATGTTGGAAACCTCCAAAGTGTGAACTGGCCTAGAGATCCTGAGTGTGTGGGCGGGGATTTAAATTTTTGGCATGTTTGTCCTGGGGACAGGGTGGAGATGAGTAGACTGCTCAGATGTGTCAGGGGAGAAAGGAGCCATCAGAGAAAAGCAGGAGGGAGGAATCACTGAGTCCCAGGAGAGGGGTGAGGTCCAGGGCTGGGTCCAGCAAGCATCTAAGGGACGTGGCGCAAGAAGTGAACCTGGACATCCAGGCCCTGTAGAGTGTGTCCTTGGCAAGGTGAAGAGGCAGGGCCTCAGAAGAGGGAGGGCTGGTGGATAAGATGCCTCAGCCTATTGCTTGAGTTGCTTGCAGGTCCCACCACTATGAACCAGCCATTCTCACCTTGTATGGCCACACAGTGATTCACAGGGCCCTGCAGGAAGCCCAGACTTTTGTTACCTCAAGACACGGGCCAAAGCCCTAGTAAAACTCCAGCCCAGGCAAGCTAGGCTGGACACCCGAGTGACAAGGACTGCTCAGTATCTCTAGGCCAGGGTCAGGCCAATAAGAACATGTGAGTGGTATCAGTTTAAGTACTAGACAGAGAATGATGCACTAAAGAAAATGAATTTACTGAGGAGGGAGCAGGGATTAACCAAGCCAGGATGTGCACGCCATACCAAATGAGGGACTACAGGCACAGCCAGG
>RJWT010028376.1:0-15238 GCA_004365215.1 Cuniculus paca | reverse complement strand
TTTTTTTTTTTTTTTGTACTGGGGGTCGAACTCACGACTTCACACTTGCCACGCAGGTGCTTATGCTGCTGAGCTAAACCCCTGCCCCGTTGAAAAAATTTTTTGGTAAAGACTTAAACTTGCATTTTTCTTGTTTTCATATGGGTCGTTGCCACCACAGCACCATGTGGTGTATGATTCTTTCATTTCTCAGTGGTGTGGGGTCCTAACTATGTATATATATGTTTCTGTTTTCACCGTTCTGTGGATTAATTGATTTGCCTGGATCAATATCATACCATTTAAATCACTGTAGCTCTGTAATGGATCAGGTCATCTTCTGGTAGCACATCTCAGCTTTTCTTTCGTGGACTTTATTATTCCATATAAATTTTAGAATTTACTTGTCCAATTCAAAACTCCAATGGGATTTTGACTGGAAATGGACAAATCACATGGATCAATTTAAGAGGAAATGACATCTTTACATTATTATTATCCCATGAAAGTCTCAAACATCTTTGTCAGTTATTTTTGGACACTTTAGTTTTTGTTATTATTGTAAATGATATCTCCTTTTAAAATTAGAATTTTCAAGTATAATTGCATGAAGAAGTAGAAGCAATCCTTTGAGTTCTTCCTTTCTTCTCAGTATAGTCTGCATGTTATTTCTTGTCTTCTTGCATGACCCAGAGTTAGTAGTATAGGGCTGAAGAGAAGCAGTAGTCAGTATCCCTGTGTTACTCGTTTTATTCCATCATTTAGAATAATGCTTGTTGTAATGCTTGTTCAATCTCATCACCTAAATAAGTAAATAAATGAATATAAAAGAAATTTCCATCATTTTTACATATGGGTTTTTTTTTTAAATCACAGATGAACATTGAATTTTATCAAATATGTAAAAAAAATTAAGACTTTTTTCTTTTGATAATATGGAATTAAATCTATAGGTTTTTTTTTCTCTTTTTTAGTAATAAACCACCTTGGACTCCCTATGATAAATTTGGCTGGGTTATTTATTTAAAAGTAAATTTTGAAAAGTAAATAGATTTGAAAGTAAATTTCTAAAAGTCTTTTGTACTTTCAGCTCTGCCTTTCGACTGCCTGGTGTTTGCTGTTTTCCCCCTTCGTTTCCTTTTCTTTTTAAAAGACCTTTGATTTCTTTAGTCATTAGTACATAATCACTTTGTATTCTGTATCTGTTCACTCTGGTATGTGAATTCTTTTTGTATTCGTGCGCATTAGTTGTGCAAATTGATGGATTTCATTCTGGCAGTGGACACAGGCATGCCACATGCTTGGATCACCTCAACTCCTACCTTCACCTTTTCCTTCCCTTCCCCTCCCCTTTTGTCCCCTTGCCCTTCCCTGTGAGACCCCCTGTTACTTTCATCTCTCTGTCTCTCTTTCTTTCCACATACGAGAGAAAACTTACGATATTTGTCTTTCTGAATCTGGCTTCTTTCATGTCACATGACATTCTTTGATGCCATCTGTTTTCCTGCGAAGGTCAAGAGTATGTTCTTCTCTATGACCAAATAGTACTCCATTGTGTATATACAAACCACACTTTCTTAATCCATTTATCCATTCGCGGGCTTCTCGACTGACTCCATAGCTCAGTCCTTGTGAACGTGGTTAATATCCAAGCATCCTAAAGACCCAAATTGCAGCTGCTCCTCTAGAGATGTTTGCAAGGAGTCAGAGCAGGAGACTGACCTGGGAGTGTTTGTGACCTTGTGAGGCCCCAGGCTCTGCTGGGAGACTGCTGGGTCCCCCGTCCTGCATCATGAGGAGATGCTAGCGACTGCAGAGTCAGAATTCTTGGTTTTCTACAAGGCCGCTCCAGCTCGTCCATTTGCTTGCAAGTCAGTTCTCGTTTCAGCTCCCTGTTGAACTCTGCCCCAGTGTACACATCTTGATTTCTCTGACATTTTTATGAGTGGGTCAGTGCATTAAAAAGTGAGCAGTGGGTGAATAATAAGAAAGGTTTATTATTTTTTATTAAGTTTATTGGTACGTTCTAGGTATACATAATATCATATTAATGATAGGGAATTTGGTCCGTACATGATGTATTTTGATTCCTTTTTGTTTCCCAATTCCCTCCCCTCCTTTCAACCCGTCTTTCCCTCCCTATTTACAAAGTTTTGTTTCTATTTTATCCTTTTTAAAAATTGTTTTATTTTCTTTTCCCCTGGAAAAAGAAAAAAGGAAGATTTATTAACAGAAGTTGATTCTGATGACCTTTCCCCTAAGGTCACCAGTGGTGTTTTGTGCAAATTAGGATTATTTTAATAAGCATTTAACTTTTCATCATTACAACTTTGGGGCAAATCATTCATTTGAAAAAAAAAAACCTAATTTTTGTGATTTCATTGTAATAGCTTATATTTTCACCTCTAGAGTCATGATCATGTCCCTGTATAACTCAGGACTTCAGTGTTAGGAAATTTTTCAGATAGATTTAATGAAAATGAATTTTTAAAAATACAAATATATTTTAAAAACACAAGTATATTTTATATTGAATGCTTCAGCTTATTATTTCCTTGATAAGCTTTTATTTAATGCTCTTATGTGATGAAAGTTTATGACTAAACTGTTTTAGTATTTGCAGACTTTTTTCATAGTTTCTGAAATAGTTTCTAATATACATATAGATCTGTAATTATTTTTGATCCATAAAATGTTCCTGGGAGATGGGATATTGCTATTATTACCACTTTAACATCTGAGAATCCTTGACTTAGGAAAGCATGTCTCATCTAAGAACATATATGCAAAATGGAGTGAAATCAGAGTGAGAGCTTAGATTACTGCATCCTTCCGTGGTCATTGGAAGCTGTATTTACCAGTGAGGTGTGAAGAGAGGGTTATGAGAGGTGGTCAGTGGGTTCTAAGTTATAGTTAAGATAGGGTTGTCAGGCTCTGGTGTTCTTTTCTCAGTAAGATGGCTATAGATAATGACAATGTACCGTATTCATCAAAATGTTAGAAGAAAGGAGTTTGGATATTTACAGTATGAAGAAATGAGGAAGTGTTGGCTCTGGTGGTACATGCCTCTAATCCCAGCACTTGGAAGGCTGAGGCAGGAGGGTCACTGTGAACTACATAGTGAGACCCTGTCTCAAACAAGCAAAGAAGAGGAAATGATAAATGTTTGGAGAGAGAAATATGTTTGGACTGGTTTAAGCAATATACATCATAAATATATTGAAATATCACGTTACCCCATAGATACATATAATTTTTATGCCTCAGTTAAAAATAAATTTATTTTAAAAAAATTTTTAAATTTTATTTTAAAGAGAATAAAACAATACAAAACAGAACAAAACAGAACAAAGCAAATCAGAATAGAACAATGCAAGTAACACTCGACCTTACAACAAGACAATGGGAAATCAACAGTGGCTACCATAGTGTCTCGTTTTCTTCGTAATAGTTGTCCATACCTTCACACACAAAACAATCCAAGAAAACAAAATAGTATAAAACCAATCAAAACAATAGAATGAGAGCATTATGGGACTTCAAAACAAGACAATAGGAAATCAACAATGGCTTCCATAGGGCTTCTTGTTCTCTTCAAAATAGCTGTCCATACCCTCATACACAGTGAAATCAAATAATAAGAAAACATTAAAACCAAACAAAACAAAAGAATGAAAGCATTACAGGACTTCAAAACCAGATAACAGGAAATGGATGGTTACTATAATGTCTCTTTTTCTTCAAAATAGCTGTTCATTCTATGACACATAATAAAATCAAACAAAACAGAACAGAATAAAACCGATTAAACAAAAGAATGAAAGCATTATAGGACTACAAAATGAGATAATAGGAAACCAGCCATGATTATCATAATACATCCCATTATGTTCAAACTAGCTGCCCATACCATCTGACACAGTAAAATCTAACCAAACAAGACAGAACAGAACCAAACCTAACAAAATTGTGAAAACTATTACAAGAGTTCTGGACAAGATAATAAGAAACTAACAGTGGTTACTACCTTTTCCTCCTAGGTGTTTCCTCCCCTATCATTTTTATGATATCTATTGTGCTTTTGGATCCCACTAACTCCTGTTTTTTATACTAGCGTTCACCCATATGAGTTCAAACTGTTTCACTCATGAACATGATCTCCAGTTGCAGCCAAAGAACATCAACATTATCCTACTTTGTAGCTGGTAGCTTTCCATTGTATGAAAATGCCTTTTCTTTCTTATCCATTCTGCAGTTCCTGGGCTAATTACCCTTGCTTTTTTGTGGTCTTCTGTCACTCGGATTAATTGTTTTTTCCCTTTGATTTTCAGTCTATGAATTTCCATTCATGTTAAATGTGATTAGTTTTTTTTTTTTTTGCTGCACCAGGGATTGAACTCATGACCTCGCGCTTGCCAGGCAAGTGCTTAGGCCACTGAGCTAAATCCCCAGCCCTTGTCTTTTTGAGACAGGGTCTCACCATGCCATTCAGGCTGGCCTTGAGCTCACTTTATAGCCCAGGCTGGTCTCAAACTCACAATGATCCTCTTGTCTCAGCCTCCCGAGTGCTGGGATTATAGGCATGAATCACCACACCCGGCTAAATGTGATTCTTATATACAGTATGTTAATGGATTCTGTTTCTTGATCCACTCTCCCTGCATTTCTTTTTATTGCTGAATTGAGGCCATCTACTTTACTGGTTACAGCCAGCATACATTGGTTTGTCTCTGCCATGCTATCCCCCTGTTGTTAGCCCTCTGCTTTTCCTCTTCATTCAATTGACTATCTTGTTTGGTGATCCTCCTCTGCTGCTGTTTGTGGAACCATGGTCATCTTTATCTCTCTCAAGAGTATCCTTCAGTACTCTCTGTAGGGTTGGTTTGGTAGTCATGAATTCTTTCAGTTGTTCTTTATCATGGAAATATCTTATTTTTCCATCAATTTTTAAAAGATAGTCTTGCAGGGTACATCAATCTGGGTTGGAAGTTATTTTCTTTCAGGATTTGAAACACTTCACTTCAAACTCTTCTTTACTTGATGGTTTGTGTTGACAAGTCTGCTGTGATACTGATGGTTTTCCTTTATAGGTGATCTGTTTCTTTTCTCTAGCAGCTTTTAATATTCTGTTTTTGTGCTGAATTTCTATGATCTTGATTATTATATGCCTGGGTGTAGATTTACTTTGATTATGGCTAGTTGGAGTTCTATATGCCTCACTTATCTGTGTACCAGATCCTTTTCCCATGTTTGGGAAGTTTTCCACTATTATTTCTGTAAATTTAGCATTTTATTTCATTTGTGTTGACCCCTGTGTCTTCTTTGATGCCTGTCATTCTTAAATTGTTTCTCTTTGCATCATCTTGCAGCCATTGAATTGTTATTTCCTGGTTCCTTGTTATTTTTAAAAACTCTTTCCTTTTGCAATCACTAGCTGCAATCCTGTCTTCAAGGTCTGAAAATCTATCTTCAGTCTGTTTCAAGCGGTTTTGCCAGCTTGACTTCTTAATTTCCTGGATATCTTTTTGGATCTGTTTCATGCATTGTAATTCCTTTCTATATTGTTCATTCAAGGTTTCCATCATTTTCTTATGCTCTTCTTTTTTATCCAAGTCTTCTTTAGATATGTTTAGGAATTCTTTCATTATGTTTTTCATTTCTTATTTCACCTGAGATATTATTACTTTTACAGTCTTATGAAGTTGTTTCTTTATTTCCGTTATTATCCTTTCTGAGATTTCAGGTGTATGACTCCCATTTTCTTCCATGACTGTATCTCCCAGATTTGTTCTCTGTGGGCTGGAGGTCTGAGATTGCCTTTTGCTCCTTCCTCTTGTCATTCCCCTGGGTTCCTCCCAACAAACTGGTTGTAGGGTCCCAGGCACTTCCCACAGTGGCTGACCCTCTGAGGTGTAGGGGAATGGGACAGACACCTGGGTTCCTCTGACTCCAGGTTTACAGGGAGGTAACAGGGTGTGAGGTGGCCTTCTCCAGACCTGTGCACCGGGGCTTCCCCTTAAAAATAAATTTAAATTAAAAAATTTAACAATGACAACAAAGCATTTCTTTTCAAACATAGTAACCATAGTGAGTTGAAGGCCAGTCTGAACTATATTACGTAGAAAGACCCTTTCTCAAAAACTAACCAAAACCAATCAGCCAAACAAATTAAAAAAAAAAAGGGTGAGAGAAAAAGGCGGTTTGTTTTGGAATGGTATTTTATCAAATAGGTATGTAATGGCACATCAAAGGTGCTTAGTATTACACTATTGAAATTAAATAAACCATGGAAAGAATCATGTTCTATATAATTTTTTTTTTTGTCTTTTTGAGACAGGGTCTCACTATGCCGTTCAGGCTGGCCTTGAGCTCACTTTGTAGCCCAGGCTGGTCTTGAACTTGCAACGATCCTTCTCCCTCAGCCTCCCAAGTGCTGGGATTACAGGAGTGCGCCACCACGCTTGGCTTATAATTTTGTATTAGTCTGTAACTGTTTTTGAAAAATAAAAAGCCATCAAATTGGTCTTCAGATAAAGATGCTTTTTTCTTCCCTTTAGTTTATTTTGGTGACTAGGGAATTGCTGTTATTTTTCAAAAGACAAAACTTTTAACTTCCTCTTTGTAACTCAAATCAAAACCTAAAGATGCTTAGTAACTATTTAATGTGTTTGTCAGATTATGTAATTACGGGCCTAGCACATTTAGCCTTAATTAACTGTTTGTAAACTTTTTGCATATTTTCACCTGAATCGTTTGAATGTTGAGGCCAGTCTTGCTGTGTTTGCCCAGAGCCACCTGTTGGTCAGGGGTCTGGCAGCTGCTGCCAGTAACGTGGGAACGAGAACGGGGGAAAGAGTGTGGAGGTAGCCTCACTTTAGCCAGGTTGGGAAGAGTGAGGGAGAAACTTGCCGAAAGAACTCTCCCGGGAGGTGTGCTCGGGGTAAAGGTGCAGAGGCGCTCGGCTGGCTAAGCCGCCTTTGGAGTTTGAGGCCAATGATGGACGGTTAGTTTGGGCTTCAGGTCTTTCCTGTCAGGGGTTATTTTCTCTTCTGGCTCCGGGACTCAGAAGTCATTTCATTACACTTACAGAGTCAGGAATTTATGCTTACTTTTAGAAGGCACCTTGGTGAGGGTTAGTGACAGATGAGCTACGAAGAAGGAGGCACATCTTGCTGGAATCTGTTGTACACATTCTCTCCTCAGGAAGGCTTATGTTCTGGACAATATGTTAAGGTGCTCAGATGACTGGGTATAAACCATTAGGAGACTTTCTCCTTGGGGGAGTTAGAGGTGGCAAATAATTTGTTTCTAGGATTACCATAGACAAGATCAATAAGAGAGTAAAGAGTTCTCTAAGAGGTATTTCTTTAAATGAGAAAGATGTTTCAACAGAAGGATTAAATGATGAGAGAGTTTTGACAAAAAGATTAGCATCGCTTAGAAAGCAGAAAAATTATTTCGCGTGGTGAATATTGTCAGCGTCATAGAGAATGGATGTCACGTTGTCTATAGTGATGACAGGACCGGAGTCAAAGGCCACAAGGCTGAAATAACACTAACATATTATTTTTATCATATATTTCTATTGTATAAGTAAGGGATGTAAATGACCTATGGGTAAAACTTCAGATTTTATTTGATCATGTTAAGATAGTTCAGTGAAAGTAAATATGTGTTTTAATGACATTAAAATGGTCATGCCTACTCCAATTTATTACCTTGAATGCTGTTGTATGCTAGACACAGTTTAAGTTCTGTGGATGAGAATGTAGGTAATTTTTAATTTAATGTAGGTAATTTCCATTAACTTTCAGGAAATTTTTTCAATATCCTGGTATTAAACGAGGTCCATGTTTTTGTGGTGAGAGCCGTGCAACAGTACCCAGAGAACGCTGCCCTACAGGCCTCCGCTCTTAGCTGTTTAGCGCTCCTCAGTAAGTAGCTTTACGAGAAAGATTGCGTTTGTGTGTGTGGTGCTGGACGTCGAATCCAGGGCCTTGTGCATGCTTGGCAAGTGCTCTACCACTGAGTTAAAGCACGAGCCCTACAAAGAAAATTCTTATGTGTGCATTCGATGTTGAATGTTAACATTACAACAAGAGGATTGCATGCAGAGAAAGAAGCACTAAATGCTTTTTCTGTCTTAATGTAATTCCTTTTCCAATGGAGAATGTTTTCTGGGGAACTGAGAAGTATGGGCGTTCCTACTCATACAGGGTTTTCTTTGGCATCATTGATTTCATTTTTGTCATAAAGTTGCTAATCTTTTAAAATGATCCTCTTCTAGTTGACTGCTTTTTTTTCATACCCCCTTCCTGATTCTATCATTTATCAATATGGAATACGAGTATTATGACTTGTATAATACATTAAAAGTTGCTTTATAATTAACCAAGGCTGCTACAAAAGAATACCTTACTGTCGATAACATTTCAAAATATGAATTTAAAATGCTTATTCAACAGTTAGTGAGTTCTATGTATATAAAATGTATGTATTGTTTTACGTTTTTTCAAGCTGAGACCATTTTCTTAAATCAAGACTTAGAGGAGCGGGATGAGAACCAGGAGAATGAGGAGGAGGAGAAGGAGGAAGAAGATAAACTGTTTTGGCTGGAAGCCTGTTACAGGGCCTTAACACGGCACAGGAAGAACAAACATGTGCAGGTCGGACTCTTGTAAATTTTCCAGTCATTCACAGCGATGGTTTCCAGTCATTTATGGGTTGATGAGTTTCTCTTTCTTCTTTCCCAACCCAGGAGGCCGCATGCTGGGCACTCAATAACCTCCTTATGTACCAGAATGGTTTACATCGGAAGATTGGAGATGAAGATGGCCAGTCAGTAGCTCCGATTTTATACTGTTGAACTTCTTCATTATGTTTTTAATCAGTACCTATAAAATACCTCGATCACAGCTTTCACTGTTAGAAATATTTTTGGGGTAGGCGTGTATGCCTTAATTAGTGCTCCATATTAGTAGTGAGTATGTAGGCGTTTGATCTCCTTGCTTTCAATAGTTAGAAAAGGTGGTGTATTTGAGTTATTACTGTGATATTGGTGATTGAGGTGTTCAGTGAATTGTGGATCATGGAGAAAGAATTGGTTTTCTGGCGGATCATGTAAAAATGGTCCATTAATTCGTTTCAGGCGTTAGGAATCATAGAGCCATCTGTGACTCTGTACATGGTGACTAGCCAGCAGGGATCAGGAATTAGATCTTGTTAGGAACCTCCTGCGATGCGTTCCCACCTGATGTCGCGGTATTGTTCTGTCTTCTCCTGAGAGGGTCCTTTGAAGCTGTCACCTGGTGAGGAGACTTTGGACAGCAGGCCGTGCAGGCTTCCTAGGACCTGCATTCTTCCCCGGATGCAGACTATAATCGGGAGCTTTCTGTATATCGCATTTGCTTCTCATGCAGGAGCCTTTGTGTTCCATGGCAGCTGCTGATTCTTGTGCCTTGCTCTGGGTTTCCTCTGGGGCTTAAAGTGTAAATAACTTACTTTGGAAACTCAAATTCTAACATTTGACATCTCAAAATCCGGACAGCCTATTTGCATAATGATCCACTCTAAATAAGAAGGAAATTGATGAAACAGATGCTATTTAATTAAACATTTCCATTTTGAGAAAAACTAATTCTTTTGAAAACTCCATGTTAAGCCAGCCTCACAATAATCCTACAATGATCAGTCTTCTTTAAGAAGTTAGGTAAGCAGATTCCTGTTGCAGTTTATAAATTTCAGTTCATTGTATACCTATTCCTCAAAATTCATAGGAGATTCTTAATATTAAAAGAAAGTATACTTGTGAACATAGCTTTATATTTCTTTATGATTTTTAAGTTTTCCTTTATGTTTCCATTGTTCTATTTTTCTCAGTTCATCTTTTTCCTCTGAGCACCTTTTTATGTATCTGCTGAGCATTTTTATCACTTCCAGCTTTGAAGAAACACAGAAATGTTAATTTCTAAGCATTCATCCTTGTCTGTGCAAGTGATGTGAAATATTATTTACATACCTTGCCCTTACTTGTTGTTAGTTACTAGACGGCAATGAGGACTTGAGCCGATTGTCTCCAGGCTGACCACTCATACTGCTGTTGAATCTTTCAAAGGTTCCCAGCTCATAGGGAGGTGATGCTGGCCATGCTCATGCACACTTCATCCAGAGAAGTCCTCCGCGCATCAGCGGCTGCGCTCTCCACGCTCTTGGAGCAAAATGGTAAGGGGCACATCTCATGTTTAAATAACAGAGACAATGTTGTTTTCTTATAAAGGCCGAGTATTGTGAAAAATTCAAATATGTAGATACAAAACTGACATATGGATGTGCTGAGTTACAGGTAAAGGATAAAGAAGTGTTTTGATTTGTGTCCTTCTGGACTTCTATACATGTACTCACACATGATATGCACAACATAGTTTATATTATTTTGCAGAAATTGGATCATGTTTTACCCTTTCATAATCACATTTTATATTTCTCATGTTGATAAATGCGTATTTTCACGTTATTACTTTTAATAGTTGTGTAGTTTTCCTATGTATGCCTATAGCCTGTTTTACGCAGATCTCTTATTGATGAACTTTTAGCTGATGTCTAATGGGGTTTTTTTGAATCCTATAATAAACACTAAAGGATCGCTTCTGTATTTTTCCTGTTATTTTCTTAAACCTTATAGAAATGCATCTGGGTGGAAAGATAAGTCACCATTTTAAAGTCTGGTAAAGCTATCCAGAATGATGTTTTTATGCTACAGTTTTTCTTGAAAACGATCCTTTACATGTAATTCTTGTTACATATGATAGTGACGCATGATTAAAAAGAAAAAGTTTCCTTTGGAAGGACCCTTGGGCTGGTCAGATTCCTCCCCCATAAACAGGAAATACTGCAGGAAAAGATTGGGAGAAAACTTGTCATAAAAGCATGGGGACTTGGCAGCTTTTGCAGGATATTTTTAGAGAGAGAACAGTGGGAAAAAACACTGAAAGATGGATCTGCTATGGAAAGCAGTGTAAGCCCCAGTTTTTAGTGGAGAACCTGGGTGGACGGTGAGCAAGCATCGTGTGTTGTTTCTTTATACTGTTGTTTAGGTCATCATGAGGAAAACAGTCCTTCCTTTTCCTTTGTTCTCACCCATCTTCTCTGGTGGGAGTTTCATAAAAGCTGTGAGTGACAAAGGCCCCGAGATACAGACAGGGCTTGCCTTCAGGGTAATGATTCAGGGTAGGAGGAGTAGGAAAGGGAACTGCTATTCTTGTATCTCCTGTGTTCTACTGTGCAGATAAATGAGCCTAGATAGGGATTTTATTCCAGAAAATGAATCCTGGATCTTGCCGCTTCTCTATGTGGCTTCTTAGTGAGGAAACAAAGGTGTTTGTATGTGAACAATGATGCATTAGTGTTTTGTTGTTGTTGTTTTAGTATTTTGAGACAGGGTCTTATAGTTCAAGCTAACCTTAGGCTCACTGCGTAGTGCAAGCTGACCTTGAACTCATGGCAGTCCAATTGCCTCAGCCTCCCTAGTGCTAGGATTACAGGTGTGTTCCACGAAGCCTGGCTTGGTGTGTTGGTTCTATAGTTCTTAGTAACCTGGAAATTTCTGTTGATAGGCAAACAAAACAACCATGATTTTGTGAGATTTGGACTGCTTCTTATGATGTGTGGGCATTAGTGATGTTCAGAATTAATCTTGATATATAGCTTCAAAATCAGTTCTCTGCTCTTTCTACTTCATTGTTAGAGTATTATTTAGGTATCTGGTAAATGTGTGAAAGTCTTGGAAAGGCTAAAGTGATTTCATGATGAAATTTCTCCCCGGTGTAGTCTTTGCCATACAAGTAACACCTTTAGAACAGTGGTTTTTAAAATGTGGTCCCTGGACCAGTTGCATTTCCTGGGAACTTGCTTAATATAGATTCAAGAATTAGTAACCTTTAAATTGCCAAGTTATATGTATCCTTACATGCACTTTTTTTTTTTGGTTTTTTTGTTACTGGGTATCAAACTCACAACCTCGCACTTGCCAGGCAGGCGCTTAGGCCACTGAGCTAAATCCCCAGCCCTTGTCTTTTTAAGACAGGGTCTCACTATACCATTCAGGCTGACCTTGAGCTCATTTCGTAGCCCAGTCTGGTCTCGAACTCACAACGATTCCTCCTGCCTCAGCCTCCCAAGTGCTGGAATTACAGGTGTGCGCCACCAGGCCTGGCTTTGCATGCACTTTCATATTCTATATCTTTTTGCAAAATTATGAAAATGTGCTTTCATCTTATGGTTAACCTCAAAAAATATCTTGCAGTCAATTTCAGAAAAATCCTGTTGTCCAAAGGAATATACCTCAATGTGTTGGAGTTAATGCAGAGGCATATACAGTCTCCTGAAGTTGCTGAAAGTGGCTGTAAAATGCTGAATCATCTTTTTGAAGGAAGGTAATGTAGGCTAATAAACTTATACAGAATATATAGTAGTCAGGTGGAATATTATTATGCCAAGCACATCTCTAAGAATGAAAAACACAGCATTTGAAGCGTGAAATTTTTGCAGTGGAATTTCACATCACTGACATTATAGATGTACTTTGTCTCAACATTCAAAGGAATTGTGGGAATTGTAGCAATATGGTGAAGGTTTGTTTTTGTACTTTATGTGTGGTACTGATTACATTTCAAAGATGGTAAGTTATGCAGCATGAATTACAAGTTTTTCAAATTATTGTTTGTGAAAGATACAGATTTCAAAATCTCCATGCAGTTTCTAACCGTTGCTTTTTCATACTGAGCACATTATTTATTATTTTTCCTTCATTTGAATTAACTTTGTCATCTCTTCCTTTGTGCACTCACCTTTTAGCTATTGGAGCTTTTCTTCACACCTAGTTCAAGGCCAGCATTGTTAAGACTCTGTGTGTTTAGCAGCACAACAGCTGTGAGATCTTTTTATCTGTGATACAGGATGGTAGGGCAGGACTAGTAGTTTTAACAAACTTGTTTAAAACACTTAAACTGAATCAATCCAGCAGATGCCTCCTACAGGATAAACTCAATACCTTTTTGCAGTTTATTAATAAAAAAATGTAAAGTAACTTTGGCATTATCTGAGTAAATAGCAAATAAGTTGTATGGGAAACTTCCACGGGTAAAAAGTAGATAAAGAAATGATTGATACAAATGTTGCAATGAAAACTGGTTTTGTGTCTTGTCTTTGCCACTAATTTGAGCCAAGTATTTGATTGCTAAACTTCAGATTCCTCATCTGCAAAAAGAAATCATAGTAATAGCCTCATAAATTGTATGTTTATGATGAAAGGATTAAATACATTAATTTTTATAAGAGGAGTGGTATGATGCCTGCTATGTTTTAACTACTGTTGCTACTATTAAGTGCAAACGAATGGAGTGCATATAGCATGATAAATTGTGTTTTGCGTATCTACAGGCTTGTAAGGAGTACAGTCATACTGTTTTTACTATCAGTTCAGCTAATCTGTTTAAGTGTATATAAATCATATCTCTTAAGTTATCTCCTGTTTAAAGGTTGCTTTTGAACATTTCAATGAAACATTTGTCTTGAATGTTGATTTTTATGGTGCTGGAATTGTGCGTCCCTTCATAAATGATGCAAAAATCTGATAAAGGAGCTAACAAAATAAGTCTTAGGGTTCTGTGGATTCCAGGCAAGCCACTTAAACTATGGCAGTTTTCTCACTTGTAAAATGAGACTGAAACTTAACTCTTTTGCAGGCACTTAGGCTGCTGAGCTAAATCCCCAGCCCTTGTCTTTTTGAGACAGGGCCGCACTATGCTGTTCAGGTTGGCCTTGAGCTCACTTTGTAGCCCAGGCTGGTCTCGAACTCACAACGATCCTCCTGTCTCAGCCTGCCAAGTGCTGGGATTACAGGCATGAGCCACCACGCCTGGTCTGAAATTTAACTCTTAACAATGAGAAATCCCTCCAAATGCTCCCCGGTTAGCTGAGGAGACTGATACGTAAACAGATGATTCTATTCTGTGTGATACTGCAAAGGCTGTGGTGTGTAAAAGTAACAGTGGGAATAAAATAGTGAACCCAGTTGGCATTGCCAAAGGAGTGCAAGCTTCAAAGAAAGAAACTGTGAAAACTGCGTAGTGAGAAAGGAATATGACATCGCGATGACGTGAAACTACAGAGTAGGCACGCAACTCTGATGTGTACAAGTCTCAGTTCACATCGCACAGTGCAAAGCAAAGACTGTCTTTGATGACTTAATAGTAGCTGTTAGAACTCAACAAGTGCAATTTGCTCATCTTAATGCAAGCTAAAACAAATTAAGAATACCACATGAGAAGTCCCGTGTTGTTAATCTGGGATATGATATAAGGGACTCTTGTCTTTCTGGCAGACAAGTTCTACTGGCCTTGACTCTACTTCCTTCTGGTTAGAGGACTTTCCTTTTTATCTTTTGACCACCTAAGTGGAAAATAGGGATAATAACATCTGTCTTTTGGGGTTGTTGCCAGTGACCCATATGTAGACTGGAAAAAATTTATTTTTATGAAAATTAACTGAAATCATTCCCAGGTTACTGCGAATTCTGTTTCTTGAGGTAAGAGTTTAATTAAACAACAACTAAAATTTCGTATGCTCATATGACTGAATTCAAATGCACTTGCCTGGAGAAATATACTGGTTTGGTTTTCCTACATTTGTTTGATTTATTTATTTATTTGTACCACGAATTGAACCTTGCGCTTGCGAAGCAGGCAGTTTGCCACTGAGCTACATCCCCAGACCCCTACATTTTTTTAATTTGATATTGGAGTAATTGAATCGGATTGTATCTTTAATAAACATGCCGATTTTATCTCTCCAGCAACACTTCCTCGGATACAATGGCAGGGTTGGTCCCCAAAATAATAACAGTTATGAAAAGTCATGAGACGTCCTTGCCAGTGCAGCTGGAGGCGCTTCGAGCTATTTTACATTTTATAGTGCCAGGTAAGTTATGAAATAGATTGTGCCAAGAGATAGCAGTTTAAATGGGTTTTTGACTTCACATGAAATAGCAACTTTCTAAGCAAATCTTCAAGGACCAGTTTCTGCCAACGAAATGCAGATCCCTCTCCTAAGCCAAAAGCAGAGGGTGAATGAGAATGTGGAAAAGGCACTGAGATTACTTTATAACAAAACATAAAAAGAATATTCAGTATAAAAAATAGCTACAATGTAAAACCTGGAGCCTTTTATCTCTATGATAGGTGTTCACTTTTTTTTTTTTTTT
>RJWT010028375.1:0-15241 GCA_004365215.1 Cuniculus paca | reverse complement strand
CTGGGAAATACTAGTCTTGGCTTTGTTAAATGGTAGCCCTGTGAGTGCTGGCTAGTGTAGGATCTGGTCCAGCTGTGTATGGGGCTTCCCTGGGCCACCTGTGCCCTACACACAGCCTTGTTCCTAGTCCAACACACGTCTCAGCAGGGTTAGGCACACTCCTAAACTAGGTGAGGCAACCTGACACTGAGATGCTGACAGGTGATTCCCGCCCTCCTGCTGATGCAGCAATAAATGTGTCTGATTCCCGGTAACAACCTGCTGGGTCCTGGGTATGTGAATACCCATCCAAGTCAGGACAAAGGCAAGACAATGCTGTAGGTGGGCATGTTCCCCACCACCGTGCCCTGACCACAAGGGCAAGAGACTTACCTGGAAGGTGACCCACAAGGTGTAGATCTGGGCAGCTTTCATTGTCATGGGTGGGGTCTTGGCCCAGATGTCTGCAAGACTGGTGCGACCAGTGATTATGTTCAGCACGGGGGCGGTCAGAGAGCAGCTGTACTGGTCACACGCCATGATGAAGTAGTACACAATGAGGGGTGCAAAGAGCAGCAGGAAGATGACGCTGGCCAGAGAGAACCAGTCCACTTCCCTGCAAGGAGCATGAGAGTATCACAGCAGGGCCCACTTGTCCTCTGCACTCACAGGGACTCTGAGACATCCTCATGTTTGGGACTGTTGTTCACACCACCCAGCCAGCGCCTTATAAGATTGGGTTGCTGGCTGTCTGTAGAAAGCTCCCCACTGCAGGAGGGGCCACCAACCTGCTGCTCTGCTTGCTGCCAGAGCAGACAGACCAATCTATGGGCAACTATGCAAAACCCAGCACACGAATATAGGGACCTCCATGACCATTAAGGCCAATGGCTTCCTCAGTCCAGCCCAGTGAGGATGATCAGTCCCCACAGATGCTCACACGGCTCAGTGAACCAAGGACCAAGGCAGCAATGAGGACACCTTCAGGTCCATACTCTCTTCTCTCTATTGTTGGTGATACAGGTAGAGCACCCCTAATCTCCAAATGCTCCAAAATCTCAAACTTTTTCAGCACTAACCTGATGCCACAA
The DNA here is from genome assembly GCA_004365215.1 of Cuniculus paca. NCBI lineage: Eukaryota > Metazoa > Chordata > Mammalia > Rodentia > Cuniculidae > Cuniculus > Cuniculus paca. The sequence goes on along the minus strand of RJWT010028375.1, from coordinate 14,171 downwards.
GTGGAAATTTTCACACTTGACCTCAAGTGACAAGTCACATTAGGAACATAGGTGCGCTAAGAATATGGTATCATATCCTTCAGGTTATGTGTATAAGGTGTTCATAAAATATAAATTAATTTTGCGTTTACATTTAGGGCTCTCTCTGAGATGTCTCATTTACATATGCAAATTTTCCAACATCTGAAAAAAAAAATCAGAAATCTGAACCACTTCCAGTCTCAAGCATTTCAGAAAAGGGATACCCAACATAAAATGGTTTCGTTTCTTTTTCTTTTTTTAAATTCCTTTTTAAATTTTTTACTTTATAAGGTAGATAATCATTTGTCTTTCAAAACTGACAATAAAAAAGAATTAAAAAAAAAGAAACAGGTCCATAACATCTCCTGGGCTGAAAATCTCTGAGACCCCATTTTACTTTCTACCTAGGAGAAAGGGGGAGACCCTTACCAGGCACGGCCCCACTGTCCTTGAGATGCAGCCTTGCTGTTGGTGATGCTCCCTGGGTTCCCAACTTTGGGAGCATTGGGCTGGGATTTTGAAGCCATTGGGCCCTGAGAGAAAGAGAAACTTTGCTCAGATCTTCCCAGAGAAACAATTCCATGTTCTTGCTGCATACTGCAGGGCTCGGACCTCGTGGTGCTGGCCTCCTGCACATGCCTTCTGAGGACCTTTACCTGACCACAGATTCCAAGAGGGGAAGAGAGCTTCCTGCCCTACACTCTCTCCCAAGTCTGTGATCCAGTCCTATCTGGTCTTCCCATGACTGCTTTCTTCCCTCTGCCCCAGATACATGAGGTCTTTCCTCATCCTTGAGTACTGATCACCTCGTCCTGGGACCTGCTACTTCCTCTGCATTGAACATGTTTGCAGGTGGCCTTGTTTAGGACTCATGCTAAGTGTTCGCTCTGCAGTAGACCTCCCCCCACCAGCCAATCAAAAGCAGCACCTCTCCAGGTTCCCAGTCAAGGTACCTGACCTGTCTACTCTATAATTTCTGAGCAACTCTCCATAGAATTGTCTTATTTGTGTTCATATGGATCATCTGCCTCCCTCCACTAGAAGACAAGCTTCCTGGGGGCAGGCATCGCATGTCCTACTTACCACTCCATCCCCAGGACCCAGAAGAGTGTCTCTAAGGGTGCCCAATAATCACCCTACCAAAGGAAGGAGGATGGAAACAGAACTCTCAAGGCACTACAGCTGTTCTAGATGGTTATAATTTGGGAGATGCAGTGATGTACCCACTTCCAAAACTCAGTTCATAAAGCTCTAAAATATAGGGAATTTTATAAAGATGAACTTGAGCCAGGCATGGTGGTTGACATCTATAATCCCAGCAATCTGTGGGGCTGAAGCAGGAGGATTACAAATTTGAGCCCATCCCAGGCAATTTAGTGACTTAGTGAGAACTTGTTTCAAAATTTTAAAAAAGGAGTTGAGATGGCTCTGGGTTCAATCTCTAGTACCACTCACACACAAAAAAAGATAATGTTGAAAGCTTTCAGAGAAAGCCAGGATTAAGCAACATGGAACCTTGAACTTTTCAACAACAAGCTAGATCCCAGATGACAACAATAGAACACTTTAAAATTCTAAGGGAAACTTTCTCAACCTAGGATTCTGTTCCCGGGTTAACTATTTGTTTTTTTTCAGTTTTTATTTTTTTAGTAGTGTATAATGATTACATCCCTCATGGGGTGTTGGAACATGCACATAACACACCTTGATGGACGGGGCGATACCTGTGTGCACGGCCCCCACAAAACACAAAGCTTGGCATGGACAAAGGAAAAAGACTCCTGAAAAGTGTTCATTCTCTAGCAAAACTGGTTGGGCCAGATTTTTTTTTTTTTTTCAGTACTGGAGAGTGAACCCAGGGCCTTCACACTAAACTAAACCCCCAGACTTTTTTTTTTATTTTGAGACAAGTTCTCACTAAGTCACTCTTGCCCACACTGGGCATGAACTCATGATCTTTCTGCCTCAGCCTCCCAGAGTGCTCAGATTACAGGCGTGCACCACTGTGCCCGGCCTCAGCTTGTTTTTATAACAGTCTGTCTCCCTAGCGGCTTTCACAATGCTTCTTACTGAGCAGAAACACCTTCGCTTACTTTGAGGTACAACGCTATTCATCACCCTCAGCCAAACACATATCAATGCAGTAACCTCTGATCGTCAGCTTTTCCACTAACTGTGTGAAACCTGAATACTGAGTACGTATAGGCCTCACAGAAAATCCAACAGGAGACGGGCATCCTTCACACCCCAAGGAATAGGTCACCCCAAGAAAACAGTGCCTTTCACCAACATAATCCTTCAATTATCTAACATGCCATAAAACCACAAAAGGGCAGTGAAATGTATACACTCAGAACTAAAAAAAAGCCACAGGAGGATGTTGCCAAGAGATTAAAGGAATTAAAACAAAACCAAAGTCAGGCATGGTGATGAACACCTGTAATTCCAGCACTCTAGGAGGTTGAGGCAAAGGAATAAAAATTCAAGTCCAGCCTGGGCCACTTAGTGAGACCCTCTCTCAAAAAAAGTTCAAACAAACAAATAAACAGCTAGGGATGTAGCTCAGTCAAAGGTCCTGGGTTCAATCCCCAGTACTGGGAAAAAAAAAAAAGGTTAATGTTATAAGCTTATTTAGTGTTCATTTCCTCAGGTTCTCTCCTTTGTCACTCAGTGCATGAAGTGATGCACTGAATTCTGTAATTAACACACAAGGACCAGCTTCATGACATGAGGGGTTCTGGGGACATTTTATTTTATTTCTGAGAATCCCAAAGAGCAAGTTATAGCTGACACCCAGTGCACCAGTTTGTTCTTACTTTTCCAAGCTGCAAAGTTACCGTCCGTGCCCATGCTCAACAGCGGTATGGGTGACACTCTCACCTCTAACCTCTGGCCAAGTGGCTTCACAGCAGAATGAAGTTCCTTTCTTGAATCGGTTTTTAACAACTTCCAGGCTCTTAAGTTCCAAAAGGCTGCTGCTGGGTCTTTCTCCACAGGCTATGCAGAACCCTGCAGGGGAATGAAGATGCTAAAGACCTCAGGGCTGACCCACTAGGATGGATGGCACATCAGGACTCACCTGGCCTCTGTGAAGATCCACCACTGGACTCAAATGAGGGTCCAGACTCGGAGAGGCCCCCCTGTGGGTGCAGGGTGTCAGGCAGTCTTGCCAGAGCCCTTGCATGTGGTTCAGTGCCTGACAAATACTGAGGACTACACTGGTGGCGGGGTGGGGAACATGGGGATGTCTAGGGCATGTGTTTTGCCTTTGCAGAATGCAATGTGGGATTGATGGGGGGGTCTTTGACACATGGGAAAGAAAGTGGTGTGTTGTTTTCTTTTGCTTTGCTAACTTAGTCTGAAGCTGCAAGCTAAAATGAAGTTCTCTTACCTTTTTCTTTCCTCCATTCTCTGGCCTGTGACTTAATTTAGGACATCTCAGAATTCTGCTAGAGCACACTTGGGGAAGGGGTTGGGGAGGCAGCTGGGAAAGTGGATGGGGTTCTGTGGTTGCTTTCAGGCCCCAGATTGGCTTTTGAGTTCTGCAGATATAAACTAAAGGAATTTTGCTCCTGAGGGTCTGGGGATAACTTAGCTTGGTTGGTTTTTTAATTTGGGGATACAGAAGAGGCTGCGAGTTCCCACTGCAATCAGTTTCCATTTGCAGGGTGTCACCACTTTGACAATCCAAGATGTGTGACCTTGGGCTGTTACCTTGAGCTGGCTAGGCCTCTGCTCCCTCCTCGGCAAAGTAACTATGCCACCTACTTTGTTGAGTGAGGAGTGAATAAGATCATGCATGCCAAAGTGCTCAGGGTCACATGGGACTGGCCCTCCAAGTGCTCACCTAAGAGTCAGCTCTCACTTGCACAACCATCAGTACCAACCCAGACCCATGGGCTCGTCCAGGTGAGACTGGCAGAGGCTATTATAAAATCAATAGGCCAGGACAGCCTACAATGATAAGCCATAGAGCATTCTGGCTGGCAGTCACACAGCAAATACTGGAGCTCAGCGGCTTCAAACAAGTTTTTCTATCATCTCTCATGGTTTCTATGGGTCAGGAATTTGGGGGGAGATAGTCTGGACAACAATGGTTTTGGGCCAGGGCTGTTGGGGGTGCCTTGCACAGTGCAGTCAGCTATGTGCTGGGGACCCTCTCCCTCTGGTCTCCTAGGTGGGCTGGCTTGGGCTTCTCACAGTGCAGTGGTCTCAAGGTCACTCCACCTTCTGTAACACATCTGGGAGAAAATCTCCAGTAAAACTTGAAGTAAAGATATTGAGAGGTAACTTTTTGGGTGCTATACTCAGTATTATTCTAAGGGCTTTCCAAATAGGAATGCATTTACTTAGTTGGAACATTATGGGAATAGCAGAAAGTCTAATTTCTCAGGCATGGCAGGGAAGGAAAGATATAGATGTGCCTCAAATGGCTTTTCAAGATAAAAAGAATGATACAACTAGAAATGGGCAAAGGGATGGGAAGCCCATGTTGTATGAGAATAGTTTTAGAGGCCAGGTAGATTCAGGTGGTGCCCCAGCACATACTGGCAGCAATTTATCATGGGAAATATATTCAGAGGGTTGCATAAACAAATGCAAGAACTTCCATGAGTCTGTGTATACATGTGCAAAGTAATGGAAACTAAAATAACAATCACCAGGAAGATGACACAAGCAAGGACATCTCTACAGAACACTCAGCAGCTATGAACAAGAACAAGGTCACTCTACAAGTAACAACAAGACCCAGTCAGTCCCTGTCACATCAAGGCAAAAGGGCAAGTTGCAAAATAGCAAAGCATTTAAAAGATTATTTTAAAAAGCTACAAACCAAAACCTTAACAGCATTGGAAACAGGGGTGTTTATTTTCTATTTTTTTCTTTTTCTAATTTTTTTGACATATGTTTACGTGATAAAATAATTTAAGAAAACAATGAAAATTTTTTCTGGGAGTATCTGTGGCTCTAACAGGGGTCACTGAGGTCATCTGGCCTCACCACCATACCCATAGTATGGTCAGTCTGGCTTTTGGAGTGACCCTTGGGTTTACTTACAGCTTTTCTACCCATGTCCCCGCCACACACACTTAAAGCTAGTGATTGCAAAGCCATGTGTGCTAATAGCTCACTCCGCTCTCCACACATGGCCAGACTTGTAAAGCTCTTGGCTCAGGCAAGCTCTAGCCTGACTCTGGGGGCCTCAAGTGCCTAGAGGGTTGGTGTCCCTGCAGGAAGTGGTGGTTTTTGAGACATTCTGAAACTGGCACGAACCCTATATGGAAAGAAATACCCAGAGATCCTCGTCTCTAGTTTTCAAAGGTGAAATCCAGTTAACTGAAGCTATAGGGTTTCTGCTTTTCGAAAGTCACAAAATAAATGCTCACCATACCAGCAATTTCTAAGTCATATGTAGAAGGGGTAAATCTTTTCTCTTTCCTCCAATCCATCCCAGATGTCATTAAACTGTAGCATGTATTCTTTCAGATTATTCCACAAATGTTTTAATCATTAAATACACATCCACTTCAAAGTGGCACAGGAGAATTCTCTTCAATTCCCAGAATAAACAGTAATTGATTATTCCTGACATTTGGCTGTGCAACCATCCTGGTTTTTCAGGGAAAAGGTGTCCTGCAAGTGGAATTATTATAGACAGCTAAGTTATTTAGAAATATGATAGGCAGTCAGACAGGGGTTGGCCCTCGGAAAAGGTCAGTACAAAAGACAGCTGTGGCTTGAGGTGCACTTCTTGAAGGTTGGGCTTCGAAATGAAGAAAAATGAGGATACCCATATACTTCCCTCAGGAGGATCAGCAGTGACTGATATTCTAAATAGGCATCAATCACCTTGGGTGGAGGACCAAACCTCTCTAGCCCATTCCTCCCCAGAAAGTCCTCCTAGTTCCTTCCATGTAAGCTTGTGTGCTTCCCCATTTGATCCCCATTTAATCAATATTACCTCCATGACTATACTCCTAATCTTACTGTTTGACCATGATTTTGTCCCACCTTACACCCCACTCACCTGGTAGTTTTACTCTATAAAACCCCTTTGAGAAGCAGGTTCCCCGGGACACCTCCTTGGAACCCCTTTCTGTTTTTCTTAGACTGAAGCTTTCTTTCTCTCAATAAATACATCCTACTCTTAACCTTCGTTGTTCCTAGAATTCATTCATCAGATCTTAGAGAACACAACCTTGGGGTAGTATCAGATATCTAGCAGGTAGGGAGTTGTATTTCCCTTATATTATTCGGATTATTTTGAGGTCCTATATCACATGCCCTACATCAGAATGCCTTACTGTTCTCCTCGGGCCTGTCCCTGTCACCAGCCGGGGAGCCTCCAGGAACCCTGGAGCTGTCCAAGCCACCGCCTGACCGCTCTGTCTCCCAAGCTTCCCCGGCTGGCCACTCCAGCTATCCAATCCATCTAGTTCTTGAGAGAATGGCACTATTCAAAAGGGATTCACTGAGTCGGGCTCAGAAAGAAAAGGTCACTACCTAGGTTAATGGGTGGACCAAGGAGCACCCCACTCACTGTGCACGGGTAGCTCAACTGTGAGCTGGACCCTCCTCCCTCACCGCCCGCGAGCCCCACCTAACCTGAGCTCACGTCCGCCTCACAACTGCTCGCAGGCGCCCCCTGCCCACCTCGGCAGCCATCTCCGTTCTAACCCATGCACAGGACCCCACCTAGCCTGTGCTCACGTCCACCTCACACCTGTCCGCAGGCGCCCCCTGCCAACCTCAGCAGCCATCCTCGTCTTAACCGGCGCACACGACCCCCAGCTGCGCACACGGACCGCTCACCTGCGCTCCCACCGCGCTCCGGTGGACAACGGCGAGCTGCAGATCACAAGTCAATCTCCCTACCTTGTGGGAACCCCAGGGCCCGCCCCCGAGATGACGTATAGCGATAGACGACCAATCGGAGGCGAGTCCCGCGCGGTCGGCCGGACTGCACCCGGCCATTGGACGAGGTGTCTGAGCTGACCGCGGGCCCACCGCGCGCGCCACTAGGCGGCTACGGATCCGAGATTGACATCCCGAGCCCGCCCCTAGCCCCGCCCAGGTCCCTACCTCCGAAGGATGCAAGGTAGTAACCTGCGACGCCTTGAGATGTGCGCTGGGCGGGGGCGGGCTGGGAGCTCGAGACAGGACTGAGCAAGCCACGTGGGCGGCACTGAGAGCGCGCCAGACTCCTACATTTACTGGCTGGGTGGGCGTGAGACTCCCGGAGCCTCAGTTTCTGCCTCTCCAAGGGCTCTTGACATTCACGGAGGAGCTGGTGTGTCTAGCAAAGAGCAAAGCCGGTGAAATCCCTGCTTTTGGGGCTCACGTTCTCAGGGGAAGCGCATGCACCATAAACACATTATCAAGTACATACAGAGATGAGGGGCGGTGAGAAATGATACCGTGAAGGACAAAGCAGGTTAAGGAGACTCGAGAGTGGCAGGGCAGCAGTTTATGTAGGGGTGTTCTAGAAGGCTCGCTGCCAGGAGACCCTCCCTGGCTGGGTCCCCCCAGGAAGAGACCCAGAGGTGGAGCTTAGGGTAGGGTGCTTAGGGGGGATCACAGCGTGGGGACGTGGGAGGGGGAGGCAGTAGGGTTGAGCAAAGGAATAAGTTGAGCCAGAATGCAAGCCAGACCGTTTGGGCTGTAGAGAGAAGATCCCCTGAGCCCTAACCACAGTAAGAGCATTTTGTAGTAGGCTGTCAGCTGACCTGTGGGCTCTGCCAGGTGCTGAGGCGGCGTGCCAGACCCCAGCACAACAAGGTCATTCGTCACAGCCTTGACAGTGTTAGCTGAGACCAGTGCAATTCCTGATAAGGACGGAAGTGGAATACACATTAAACACATATTTCTTCCCATGAATTCTGGTTTTCCTTCTGTTTTGTTTGTTTTGCTGTGTGACCAAGAGCCGTGCGTGCATAAACTGGAGCTTGGTAAAGAGAGAGTGATTTTGGTAATGTCACTGAGGGTGGTAAGCCGTCTACTGCTCTGTAAGTAACTCCTAGTAAATGTATTCACTTGCCGAGGTGGACTTGTTTGCGTTATTCTTTGGTCGGTTGGCACTGTCTCAATTCAGAGGCAGACGTTTCTTTTACAATTCAGAGCAAATCACAGAACATGGGCCAACCTCATAGTGCGTTGACAGTGTTAAGAAAGGCCCTCAGCGTTGTCCTTTTGGTCTGGAAAGGCCACATCTTATGTTTCTGCCTCCATAGGACTTGGGCCAGACTATGGAAGGCTATGTAGCCCCTGGAGGGGTGGGCAGGGGCAGATGTTTGCTGACTCCACACCCGACAGCTGGGTAAGGCCCTACTGGTAGAAAAATCTGGTGGGTGTATCCCTCACAATTTTTTTTTTCCTGCAGCTTATTTTGAATTCAGGAAGTATTTTGAATGCAGGAAAAAAAGAATACACCCAAAGTCTTGGGTGGCATCCACAGCGCTACAAGATACAAACAAAAGCAGCTGAATGTGTAGCAAACACCCTTGTATCTAGACACAGCAGCTCAGCAGAAAATTGTGTTATTATTGTCCTTTGTAACTTGGCATGTTTCAACATTTTGTTACATTACATTGGTCTCTCTATTTCTGTATATTTTTTCACTTCTATGTGTCTTTTTTTCCATTCCCAGTCAACCATTAGTTGGCTGCAGATGCCGTGATACCTCCTCCTAAATATTTCAGTATCCATCTCCTGAGAGCAAGATTGTTTTCCTCTATTACCAAATTGAAATGCCCACACTCCGGCAATTGAGCATAATTTTAATACTATTATGTATTTGTTACCCACCTGAAGTCTCCCCCCATTATCTCAATAATGTCATTTTGTAATTCTTTTTTAAACATGGAGATCCAATCAGAGAGACACACCATGCATTCAGATTATGCAATTTTGGGACAAGATAATACACACATAGATTATGTCTTCAGTGCTTCCTATGAGGAGTCACATGATGTTGCTTTGTCCCTTTGTTGAAGATAAGTTTGCTTGTGAGTTTCAGGTAGTTTGTGCCAGAAGTCTCTATTTTTCCTTTCACGATTAATCAGTAAACCAGCGGAATGATACTTTGAGAATGTAAATATGCTGCTCCCAACCTATTATAGGAAACTGAGTTAGACAGAAATTAATATACAGTCAGAGAGGGACTGGGCCCTCAAGAAAGTCAACACAAAAATATGAAGACATTGAGACTGTGGCTGGAGGCTCAAGATGGACATGCAATGGCCAGGCCTGCATGCCTCCCTGTGGGATAAACAGCAACTTGAGATGATAGTGTAATTAACAGTGACCAATTCAGATAGACATCAGTCACCCAGGTGGATGACCAGAGAATGCAGACCCATTCTTTCCCAAAAATGCCTTTGTTCTTTCCATGTACTCTTGCTACATGGCTTGTTAGATCCATATTAGCTAAGTGGCTACACTGTACTTGTAATCCTATAGGTTGACTATAGTTTGACTCACGTAGGACCCACTTTATGACTTTGCTGTATAAATTATCTCTGACAAAGGGTCTGGGTGGCCACCCATTCAGGATCCCTCCAGGAAATCCAGGAGCTATTTTTCTTCCCCTTACTTTCAATAAAACTTTTAACTTCTTCCTTTGGTTCACATCATTCCTTGATGTTGTGAGACCACAAACTCAGCACATTTGGCATCTAACAGGTGGAGAGTTATACTTCTGTATCAAAATGATCTTTCACCCAGTGTCACAGCACTTATTGAGGACTTTTACCTGCATCACTTATTTCTTAGTGCAAATGACACAGCTCAGGACCACCATGGTGAGACAGTGGCTGGACACAAGACTGGGACAATAAAATGAACCTCTGAGTACAGTAAACTATTTTCCTTTGTAACATGGAATATTTCAACAGACCTATCATCAGACCCTGATAAAACTGCAAAAACAGAATGTTTGCAAGAAATGAGAAAATACTAACAAGGAAAAAATCTAAATAACCCCTTCAGCCTAATTTGCTCTTAGGGGATGTAAATGATAATCAAGTTTTGGAGGTCACACAGTAGGGCAGTACAGTGTTTGATCCCTGCTAGCTTTCCTCTAGATAATACCTCTCTGATGTGTGGGTTATGACAACAGTTGCCTAGGTTATTTCTGGGAACCTGAAAGTCACTTTTGCTGAGAACACTGACTCTTCACTTGACCCCACAGATATTCTTCAGTTCTATCAGAAGGCCAGGATGTTTATGCAAGATACTGATGCAGCTGTAAGAGCAATTTAGCAGTTTCTGAGTGAAACCGATTATCTATTAACCCAGGGCGATGGTGCCAGATACACAAAAATTTCACAGCATTTAGGACAGGTTGATTTTAACTACCCAGTGGTCCATGTCTGTCACAAAAATAAACTTTTTTTTTTTTTGGAACTACATCCTTAGCTAATGGAAATTACAGGATTTTAGCCCACTCCAACAAATCAACAAAAAACTTGCTCCTGTCTTTGCTTTGTTAGCAGTATTTTGGGCATTCTTCACCAAATGCTGGCTCCCTTTAGCCAAAGTCTCGATTTGACTGAAAGACCTCCCTCAACTCCTACTAAACTTTTGCCTGCATTGGAGTATGTGTTCTTGTTTCTACCCTCTCTGAATCAAATGGTCCTATCCTCCTGTATCACACAGGTCTTCTAATTTTAGCATTCCTTCAATAGTTATTATAAAATTTTTAAGATATTTTAGTCACCGAGGTATGATCCCGTGCTCTATTGTCCCATACTTGACCAATGGGAGCCCCTTCATATTTACAATTCTGAGCTCCTCTTTTAGCAATGAGCAAAGCCTTGGTATTAAGAACTTTCTTACTTTCTGAAACAGTCATCCAGGTCTGCTCCTCTGCTCCAGGCCTAAATTAACCATCGTTGGCTGGAGCTGTCTAAGCAGAAACCTCCAGGAGTGGAGGGAGCAGCTCCTTTGGACTTGGGGGATGAGAACTACTCCAAGGATGCATGCTTGGACTGACTGAATGAGCGCATACAATGTTCTCATGCTTTTCGGGAGTTTCCAAATTGTTTGTCATAAACAAGCATTAATGTAAATGGAAAACCAGTGGTCAAAGAATCGAAAATGCGTTAAAATTAGAAGTAGCATTGCAAATCAGGAGGAAAGACAAACTGGGCAATAAAGGTAAGTCACTGAATTATTCATACGGGGAAACAACGTTCTTGCTCTTGGTGAACTGGCTGCGCCTTGTGGAAAAAATAGCGGTAAATGGCTGGTAGAGAATTAGGACAAGAGCCGTGGAGACGCAATGAGGCAATATTTATAACATTCAATGTCTGCATACCCTATTACTCATCAAAACTGCTGAGGAGGCCAGGTGTGGTGGCGCACGCCTGAAATCCCAGCACTCAGGAGGCTGAGGCAGGAGGAGCCTCACGAGTTCGAGGGCAGCCTGGGTTACATAGTTCAAGGCCAGCTTGAACTCCACAGTGCAACTCTACCCCGCCCCCAAAAAAGAAAACAAACAAACAAACAAACAAACACTGCTGGGGAAATTGGCAATGCGGCTCCAGGAGACCCCTAGAGGAATAAAAACAGCAGAGGCAGCGTGCAAGTTGGCAAGACGTTGCAAATTTATATGCTCATTCGCTATTGGATGGACGAACTGGGCCATATTTCTCGCATAGAGCAGCGAATTGCAGAAAATGGTCAAAAGAACGTAGCTAGTATTATTACACGGTGAAAAAAACAAGTTGCAGAAGCAGAAAGGAGAAAAGGCTCGGAGGGTTAAACACGGAAATCAGAGCGCTGTGGGCAAAGGGAGGCGCGGAGGTACGGTTGCGTGCAACCAGCAACGCATGGTGCATCGATAAGTAATGATAATGTATTGCTTTCTTCAGCTGTCAGGTAGGTGCGCCACGGAGTGTTACCATAGGTATTTGTAGAACCTTTAGGTAAAAGGGAAACGAACTGAGTTGTCGTGGGCAAACATGCCACCCCAGGTTGTCTCGCACGGAACTTCTCAAGGTAACGGGCTGTGGGAAGGGGCGTATGATAAGCAGAGGCGTGGAGCAGCCCAGCGGACAGCCCCCTTCTACTGGTCGCTGGAGCTCCAAACTGACCTGCAGCTCAGAGGTTTTCTTACTGCGCAGGCGCGACCTGCGGCTCCGGGGGCGGAGCATGCCAGACTTGGGCGTGGCCCGACGCTTGGGCTCCGCGGTTCACTCTGACTCGGGGGCGGGTCTGGTCTGGCCTGGTGGGCGGGATTATCTGGGGAGGGGCGGAGCCTGAGTATCTGGCCTAGTAGTTCTCTGGCCGGTGACTCGCTGGGCCCGAGGGCGGGGCGGGTCCATAGGAGCGACCCGGAAGGGCAGGCGCTCGGATTGGTGGTCCCGCTAGGACACACGGGCCCATCATCGACCACCTGACCGACTGCCTGGGTGACTGAGGCCAAGATGGGCCGGAAAGTAACGGTGGCCACTTGCGCACTCAACCAGTGGGCCCTGGATTTCGAAGGAAATTTGCAAAGAATTTTAAAGAGTGAGTCTGGGGGTGGTGAGGGACAGGGCGGCGCTTTTCATGACGCACGTAGCTCTGCTTTGGGGAAATTCGCAGCCCTGGGGAAATATAAAGACCTTGCCAGTGATAAGTGCCCAGGACCCGCGGGTGTGCAGGTGTGTGGAGGAGGGGCTGTTTACAGTGCAGTGTAGAAAGTGAAGAGTTGAGAAAAATCTAGCGTGGAGTTGGAGGTGAGAGGTCTGAGGACATACGTCTCTCCAGATTATCTCTAGGGTCCCCTGTGAGGAGACAGGAGCAAAGCTGCTGGTCCCTGGAGGTGTGTAAGTTGGAAAGGGATGAAGATATTGTGGCTGTTAGGTAGAGACCAGAGATTGGATAGTCTGGTTCTTGAGGACCTTCCTGGTGGGTGAAAAATGAGAGTGGTGGGTGCAAAGAGGGAAGCAGAGGAAGGGATAAGTTGGCAAAGAGAATGTGATGCTTGGATGTCGCTGTATAATTGGTATTCATGTTGGCTCACCTTTGGTGGCAGAAAGTCAGACTGTTCATATCTATGCCCAAACTGGGGCTGCCCTGGGAAGCCTGCAAGAGTTATCACCCCAGGCTGTCTTGTGGTGGACTGGTGATTGCAGGAGGGCTTCCCCAAGCAACAAATAGTGCTTTAACTAATAGTATCTTATTAGCTGTGCACCTTGGACTATAATCCTTCAAATTTGTATATATCTACCTGATTTCATCTTGCCAGAGTGAATCTTATCGGAGGGAAGAGATGCTGCTGTCATGGATGGCCAGAGCTATGTCCACTCAGCTGGCCTGTCTCCCCCTACTGCTACTTAAATCTGTTGCTGGTTCCTGATGCTGACCCGCCTGCCCTGATCCTGCCCCATAGGCTGTAAAGCTTCAGGCTGAACCTCTTCCCTACAACTGTTCGAGACATCTACTTACCAATAAACTACCAGGATGTGATCTCCTCCTCCTTGGTGCTATGGGTCAGCCATGTAGGCCTCTCTGTTTCTCATTTCCTGCAAGATGAGTGGCAAACTGCTGCTTGGCTCTTAACAGGAGCCAAGGGTTCAAGGACATCACAGCATTTTTTTCTTATCATAGTACTGGATCAGGGTGTTTAATTTTTCCTTGGAACATGCTAAGTGTCTGAGATTGTCCCTGTTTCTCTTTTTGTATGTATAGGTATTGAAATTGCTAAAAGCAGAGGAGCAAGATACAGGCTTGGACCTGAGCTGGAAATATGGTAAGAATAAACACACTAACACTCCAAGGAGGGAAGAAGAGAGAGTGGTGTCTGTTTCAGCTTTCCCCAGTTGAACAGGGCAGAAAGAAGAGGGACGGTCCTGAGACCTACAGGAATGGCAGGGCATTTGGAAGCCATCATCTGGAAGCCATTTGGAAGCATGCATCTGATTAATGCCATTGAGCTCCCCAATAAGAGCAGTTCTCAGAGTAATACATTCCATGCATCTTGACTAATTAGGGGAACTGAATTTTTACCTGGGGGTGTGTATGTGTGCTGATTTCAAAACTGGGATGCCCCTCTTTTACTTTATCCTGTGAGTGTGTAAGGTCTGTTGTATGCCAGCAACTCCCATGTTCCTGTGTTGAAATCTCATCTTCAGGGTAATGGCTTTAAGAGTTGGTGCTTCGGG
>RJWT010028374.1:0-15230 GCA_004365215.1 Cuniculus paca | reverse complement strand
CACACACACACACACACACACACACACACACTTCACCCACATCCAGTTTCTTTCCAAACCTCACCAGATGATTTCCCTGTTGGACACCAGAGTGTCCTGATCATCCTCTCCTTTTCATTCCTCTTTGTGCCTCTTGTGATTATTTTCTACCTTTTTCCTTTATGCTGACACTTGTTCCTTTTACTTCTTCCTTTTGTTTTCTTTTTTCTCCTTTTCTTTTTAAGTGCCCCAGTCACAGCAAGATCATGATGCCAGCCCCCTCATCTCTACCCCACCCCCGTAGAGCCCTGTCCCCTGAGATGCACGCTGTCACCTCTGAGTGGATATCGCTGACTGTAGGACTCCCAAGCAGGCGTTCTCTGGCTCTCACTCCACCCTTGCCTCCTCTGCCCGAGGCATCTGTGTATGACACGAACCACTTCACCTTGTCATCGAGGGCCTGTCCCTCCCTGCCTGTCAGCCTCCCTCACGGGAGTTGGTCAGATCACTCTACTCCACACTCAGTGGTTTCCCCATTGGCCTTGCCTGCTCCTCAGAGAGCCTACTCACTGGTCCCCAGCTCGCAGGCCTCTCTTCATGTCAATGGAGATGGTGGCTTCCACATGCCATCTTCAGGCATTCACCAAGATAACTACTCCCGGCCACTGTGTGGGAGCTCTGATAGGGTCATCTCAGAGCTTAGCGGTGCCTTTAGCAGCCAGAGCAAACTGCAGCCCTGGCAAGAAGAGAATGGACAATATGAAAGAAAAGCAGAGAGCAAGGCAGGTGAGAGATGCCCTGGTGGACCCAAGATCTCTAAGAAGAGCTGCTTGAAGCCTTCAGATGTGGTCAGGTGCCTGAGTACTGAACAGAGACTCTCAGAGCTCCGCACTCCTGAGGAGAGCCGGCCCAGCAAGCCTCTGGGCAGCACTTTTCCAGGAAGGGAGGCGGGGCAGACAGAGCTGCATAGAGGTGGCGAGGCTGAGAGGAGAGCTGCTCAGAGTGGTATGAGCCAGGTAGGCCTACAGCATGACCGGGGTGTACTTGGCCTCTCACTTGGCAGGGTGGGCTGGATGTCTTGCCCCTGGTCTGGCAATCAAGGCCAAGTGGATGCTTGTGAGACCTGTTTGCTTGCATTGGGAGCAAAGAGATATCCCAGGAGGGGAATGGAGGGGACATTGTTTAAAGTGTTAGGACTGGGGAAAGCTGGAGGAAAAGGTCAGGCTTTGTTCTGGCCCCTTGAGATGATTCAGAAGTATCCCCCTATGGACTGCTCCTAGCCTGGTACAAAGGCCCATGAGAAGGAAGGCCTCCCTTATGTCCCGTTCATGCTTTAGAGATTATCTTTGGTTTGCTCTGACTAACATGGCTTTGAACACCAGGCTTTGGTGTGATGTGGTATGGTGTGGTTTTCTGTGATGTGCACTTTATTTTCAATAACTTGTGGTGCGCTGCTGGTGCTTAGTTATGTCAGTCAGGTCTTTGTCTTGTCTTTTGTTTGTGTGAGAGCACAGGCCCTTGTTCACAATGAACAAAGGCATTCAGTGTTTTAGAGGAGCCTGTGTCCATCCCCCTGACAGGCTTGGAGTCACTAAGTGGATATGCCAGGTTTTTGAGTGACTGACCCATCTTCTTTCTGAGTCAGCTACAATAACTTTAGGATTTGGACCAAGGCAACTTTAGGGTGCTTTGAGGGTAGAAAATTTTTAAGGGAAAATGAGCCTGGCAACTGAATAGACCATGATTCTAATTTTGCTTGTGTTGTTCACTACCTAGAAAGCCAAAGATTTTGGGCACCTTCTCCAAAGTAGTCAGGTTTGAAAAGCAGCTCAGTCTCTTACTTTGTGATGGTGGGAATTATTTACCTTCTCTGGAACTTTGTTTCTTCATCCATAAAATGAAGATAATATCTACCTCACAGAATGAATTGAGATTTCTCAAAATAATGCATGTTAGGGTTAAGCACAGGGCTGGGAACATGAGTGACACTTTGTAAAGGGAAGCTGTCAAGCTACTGTACTAGTCACCTTTCTGTTGCTGGGACTAGGATGTCTGGTGCCATGCCAGAAACAACTTAAAAGAGAAAATGTTCCCTTGGCCTCACAGTTTCAGAGGTTGCAGTCCATGGTTGTGTAGCTCCAAGGTCAAGGTGCTTGGCATCATGGCAGAGGAAAGCTGCTCAGCTCATGGTAGCCAGAAGCAGAGAAACAGTAGAAGGAATCCAAAGGAAGGAATGAGAGACCAGACAGTCCCCACTGTCACGCCCCTATGTCCCATCCAGACAAACCCGAAAGTGTGCTTACTAATCTCCTAGGCATGTCAAACCCAATCAAATTGACAGTCAAGATTCACCATCACTATAACCATCTTGGGTGATCTAGAATTGCTTCAGAGCTGAGGATAGTCTGCAATCTCTTTAGAACCAGGTGGATTCATAGAGATGTCTCTAAAACCATTTATTTAGTAGCTGTTGGATATGCTGCCATAGTACACTCTGCTCAAACCTCAGACTTGCAACCTAGTTTTCTTATGAAGCGTTACTTATTCAGTATGAAATATTTTTCTTTACTCACTCAGAAGCAGCAGTGTCCACTCCTAAAATGATGTTAGGAGAAAGGTTGCTTGCCAGTTAATACTCAAGTTTTAGCCACAGAGTATAGGAGAAGTTAAGGTGATCTGTCCATCAGCATCTTTCTTACAGGTTCTGAAATCTCCTTATGGTAGAGAACCTCGAAGATCAAGGTATAGAGAAGTATACAGAATTTAGAGTTAGAGAAACGGGTGTTTGAATTGAATCCGTGCTCTTCATATATCCAATTCAGACATGTCAGGTCTCCTTTTTCCACCTGTAAAGTGTGGTAAACACTGATCCCCTTCTTGAGTTACTATGAGAATTAAATGACATTAATTAATTAAGTGAATAATGCTGATGAAAGCATCTAGCACAGGGCAGGTAAGTGGGACTCAGTAGCTGTCGTGTGATATTGAGGGGCATGGAAAAGAAACGAAAGTCATTTACCTCATTTTCATTACCCTGTTGAGAAAGGAAGATGGGGTTGAAAGAGAAGAAAGTAGAAGATAAGGAACTCACTTCTCTGGGGCGTTGTACAAATTAAGAATTTAGAAAGTTTGGAATTTATATTCTAACCAATGAGCGTTTCTTCTTATTTTCTCCCACTTAAGGATAAAAGCATTAGCTACTCATGGAAAGCTTTTGGGTTCTTTACCCTTTAACATATCTGCCATTAGTTCCCTGACTATTGTGACAGAAACTAAGGAGTAAACTATAGTCTACAAGGAGCAAAACGTTTGGCTGTCACAGATTCAAATTTCTACAAAGTTACTGTGGTAATATCATTTGTTGAATGGTCTGCAAGATTAAATCTGGGTAGTAAGCAGCTGAACTAATTGTTGATGAACAGTTTTATATTTGAACTGGGATCTTTTTCTCAGTCAACTTAATGTGAGAAGGCAGTGGAGCTAGAGGCTGTTTGAGGATACTCTAGAGTTTTCTTGGAACTGCAACTATGGAGGCTGACTCTAGCTTCACCAGTTTTCTGGCAGAGTGTGCTCATGGTGTTCTAGGAGCTACAAATCTTCTGTTGCTGTCACAGGACAAGCCCTCGCCTCCCACACTTGCAGACATGAGCTGTCTCTCTGTATCTGAGAGTGATCCGCAGCTCTCCCCTGCCCAGGCTTTAGTAGGTAGCGTGTGAAGGGCTGCTTCCCTTAAGCCACATCAGCCCTGCTGAGTTGTAACTATTAACTCATAAGACAAGCACACTCCAATCATAGCATGTTAGAGCCAAAAAAGACATTATGTAAGTCATATCTAAACTGATTTATTTGACAACGTTGAAGTCAAAACAAGTTACGCATTTAATGAATTAGTGTCAAAGTCTGGCCTGGCACTCAGATTTTCTCACTGTCCTACTAAGGGGCCATTAGGTCACCAGAAAGGTGGGGAGAGTCTGAGAAAGCGTGGGGCAGGAGATGACTAGAGGAATGCCATCTCTGAGAGACTGCCCATTTAAGAGAGCAGTGGAGAGTCATATCTCTAGAGGGGCTCCAGGGTTATATAAAAGATGAGCATCTCTGTCCTGTCCAAATCTCTAGTGTTTCCTGCTGTTCTTTTAGCATGTGTGTAATTTTGGACTTCTAGACTTTGGTACACACACAAAGCTGGAAGAGCACACTTAGTAACTATAGTAGCATGAAGTGTTTTGTGAGTTCAGAGGAATTAACAACTGCAGGGAGACTAAGATCAGTTTTGAGAAGGAACTGAAGATAGGAAACTGAATTGAAGATAGGAAAACAGAGCAGGAGACCAAGAGCCAAGGTCACTCACCTGGCTACAGGCCAGAGGTGCAACTTGTGTGTGAATGCGGAGGAAAGTGTCTCGAATGCTGACTATTGCTTGCTTACTATTGATGAGGATAAGGGTAGTACAGTCTGAATGTGTGTGTGCATGTGCACGTTCACAAGCACATTGTCAGACAGATTTCTATTTTTCCAAAGACATGAAAGCTGGAATGCATTTTCAGAGTGTGAAATGTACTTAGCATGAGCTAATACTTCCTTTATTCTTAACCCGGGACGAGGGCCTCGTGAGAACAGGTGTCCACTCTTAGATGTAAATGAGGGCAGATGTTAGGACTTAGGGGAGTTGATAGCAGCAATGCCCAGGAGAAAGATAATTTGAGCCACATATGTTATTTAAAAATTTCTACTAGCCATTTTACTAAAAAGGAACAAGTTAAATTGATTTTAATATTAGATTTTATTTAACCCAGTATACCTAAGAAGTATTTAGTAGGATGTTTTTCATTTTTTTAATTTCGTATTAAGTTTTTAAATCAATGTATATTTTTACACTTGTTGCCCATTTCACTTCATATTTACCACATCTGAAGTGCTCAGGAGCCACATGATGGTCCTGGCTACCATATTAGGCTGTAAAGCCTTAGAGGATCAGCTATACAAAGCTATTCAGTGGGTAGAAAGTGAAAGTGGGTATCTTTCTGAACAATTCAGACATATTGCAGGGATACCTGCATACCCATGTTTATAGCAGCACAATTTGTAATAGTTAAATCTTGGAAGCAGACTATATGACCATCAATAAATAAATGGATATAGAAAATACAGTGTTTATTTGCAGTAGAGTAGTACTTTGCCATAAAGAAGGATACACTTGAGCCATTTATAGGAAATGGATGTGTCTTGAGACCATAACATTCAGTGAAATAACTGAGACACAAAAGCTTAACTATTGCATGGTTTCTGTTCAATGAGAATAACAAAATATAAATAAAGACCAAAATAAAAGACAAATTAGACAGTAAATAGTAGGGAGATAGATCTTTTTCAAGTGGGAAGGGAATCAAGAGATGGAGGGGGGAGGAAGAGGAGGCCAAGAATTGAGCTTTGTTATGTACGTGACCAGCTCCCCACAATGCCTGTGATCTTTGTATAATGCAAACAGGTACTAATAAAAAATAAAACTGGAACCGGGGATATAGCTCAGAGGCACAGCACCTGCCTGGCAAGCAGAAGGTCGTGAGTTTGATCCCTGGTACATAAATAAACAAACAAACAAATACAAACTGGATTTAAAAATGGGAGCAGGAAAAGAAAAGAAACACACATTGAAGGGAAAAAAGTCTGAGGGTTAATAGCCTTTGAAGTTTCCATCTCCTCTAAGAGTCCACCCCATGCCATGGCCACCTCTGCACACACACAAAAAACTTGTTTTGTATTTAACTCCATGTGATGTTAATTTAAATGTAAACAATGAGAAATTAAATCTGAACTAATGGAATAAATGTTTATATGCCTTCTTTCTTCATTATTCAACAAATGCAATGTGAGGAACCCAGCCCTTTCTGCCCCTTAAGAGTGGGGTTATGTTGTACTGTTCAGATGTTAAGGTGTGGCGTGGGACCAAAGAAGGTACTAGCTAGCCACCAACATCCTTCCAGTACTGTTGTTCCTTGGATTAGTGCTTGGATGTTATCTTTACTACACATCATACCTTTTAGAGAAGGAAGTACCTTTGAGCACCTAGAATAAAACATATTCAAGAAGTTACAGTGCCCATTTTAAGAACAAATAGAGCAGCCGGGCGTGGTGGCTCATGCCTGTAATCCCAGCACTCGGGAGGCTTGAGACAGGCGGATCGTTGTGAGTTCAAGACCAGCCTGGGCTACAAAATGAGCTCAAGGCCGGCCTGAACGGCATACTGAGACCCTGTCTCAAAAACACCAGGGCTGGGGATCTAGCTCATCAGTCTAAGCGCCTGCCTGGCAAGCACAAAGTTGTGAGTTCAACCTCTGGTGCTGCAAAAAAAAAAAAAAATAAAAAATAAAAGAACAAATAGAAATGTTTTTTTCAGTTATACCAGCAATTGCATCATAACCCAAGAAGGAGGTGATGTATAGAGATTAAATTACTAAGGGACTTGGCATTTATGCTCAGTGGCTTTGCTATCTTGTGTGAGTCTTCAGTGTTCTCTGAACCTTAAAATTTCCTCTTTTGCCCTCCCCAAGTCAAAGGGTTAATAGAAAATTTAGGCGAGCAAATTCACTTAATGTGCTTATAAAATACCAGGTTCTTCTTACTGTATTTGATACACTGATTCTCTTTTGGGCACCAAGTATTTGCTTTTTTTTTTTTTTTTTTTTTTTGAGACAGGGTCTTGCTTCATAGTTCAGACTGGCCTTGAACTCACTATGTAGCCTAGGCTGGCTCACAGCAATGCTTCTGCCTCAGCCTCCTAAGTGCTGGAATTACAGACTTGCACCACCATACCTGGCTACCAACTATTTGCTAGATGATTAAATTCAGTAAGAATTTTGGGATTAAGTTGACTGAAGGATGTTGGGGGCTCTTACAAGCTGTGAAGATCACAAGTAGAATATGCACACATCCTGTCTTTTTATCGATTTGACCTCAGGATATCAGACCAACAGGTGGAATTGGAAATGTGTGTGCACATGTGTGTGTGTGCTGTGTGTATGTGTGTGTGAGGCAGATAAACCAGAGTCAGAGGCAGAGACAGAGAAACTTTTGTTTTCATGAAGTGTGACCAGATCTGTCTTGGCATACTATAGGCAAATAATCTCAATATGAGATAATCAAGGTTCTCTGCAGCCTTGTTTCTCAGTTAGTTTCAGAATCAACCATGCCAAATAGAAACCAGAGTCTGCATTTCAGCGGGTTCCTATGTGACATCTCCCTACATTAGAGCTTGAGGTGTGCTGCTCTGTAACATCTGAACTAATAATAGTTAAAAGGAGCCTCAAATCCCATAGCTACTTACCAGGCAGCTCACTTCCTCTTAGGTAGCTACTCTTGTTTTTGAATAGTGCTCACTTTTAGAAAGTTGTCCCTTCTTTCAGGCCACTCAGAGTGCCCAGAATGTGTTTCATTCTTCTGAAAGCCCACACAGGAGATGCTTGGAAATGTCCATTTCTCCACTTTGTTACATGGAAGCCTTGATCAGAGGATCGAGAGTGATGAGTAGAACCTCATGGGTCAACTCTCAACCATGGGGCAACAGAGTGCAAGTGCTGAGATGCTATTGAAGGAGCATGAAATGGACTTTGGTTCTGCCTTTCCTTCACTCTTACCAGAGTCCAAGGTTATGAATTTGAGTGGTCACAGTTTGGAGGAGATTTAGAGAGCCAGAGACTTCATGAAGAATGAGAGTATAGCAGTGATGCCTGGATGGAGATTGGCTGTGCAGAGTATGCTAAAAGATGAGGACATTTACAGAGGAAAGAAAGAATAAGTGATGTGGGGAGGAATGTACTAAACTCCTCTGAGCAGCTGTTTTCTGGGTACTTTAAGAAAACAGAGCCAGGTGTAGGGGCTCACTCCTGTAATCCCAGCACTCAGGAAGCTGAGGCAGGAGGATCGTTGTGAGTTTGAGACCAGCCTGGGCTATAGAGTGAGATCAAAGCCAGCCTGAACTGCACAGCGAGACCCTGTCTCAAAAAGACAGAAAAAGAAAGAAAACAGGATGATCAACCTGTTCTGCTCTAGCATTTCTGGGAGACTCACTGATGATTATGTCAGTGAACACACTTGATACGGTGCAAGATGGTTTGAGGATGAAAGACATGAAGCATAGCAGTAGTGAAACCCAGGAGACAAATCCATACTCAGTTGCTGTATAACTTCAGAGGACACTCTCTGTGGGTATCTCTATGAAACAAATGGACCCTACGCAAACATTTCTAAGGCCCTGGAGTTGCTGTGGACCATTGCAACTATTGCATGGTACCTGGAGGGTTTTCAAATATTTATTCAAAAAGAATTCCTAGCGCTCGGATCTGAATCTTCTGTGGGGGAAATTATTTCGAACAGTCTTTCAGTGAAGGCCCGGCCTCCACCATGGGAGCTCTGCTCAAAAGGCAGGTCTGCAGGGCCTGATTGCCCCTATTTCATGTCAACATGTGCTTTTGGGGCTGACAGTGTCATCTCAGTATCTGCATCAGGATGTGCATTCCTCCTTCTGGAGACCAGCTCTACCCTGTGAGCTCTCGGAACTCCATTCAGACCTGTGGAGTATGTTGTATGCAGATTTTTCCAAGGAAGGGTCTGGTTTGATACTTCAAATATTAACCAATAATATTTCAAAGTATTTTGCAGTTTTTGTAAGTATTCAATTGTGGCAGACCTAATAGTTTTATAAGCCTGCTCTACTAGTGGCTCCCAGTCAACAAGTACTTAAACTGCCTTTGGGATAGCAGCCCTTCCCTAGATGTTTCTTAGCTGAGAGTGAGGGGAACAATTCTATGTGGCTCATGGAGGGACATGTCTGTTCCAAATGACATCTCTTTTATGTCACTCTCCTGCCAGTCTGGAGACTGTGTGTTGCTTATTGTCACCTATTACAGCCATGTTTTCAATTTCTCATTTCATTGCCTGGATGCTTGCTTCTAACTCTGTACTTTTGCATTTTCTCCTCCACATCCATCATGTTGTCATGGAGACTCAGTGGCCATATGCCACGGGTATCCTGTGTCATCTGAGTGTGATGATGTGGTATGTGTATTTGCTCACTCTTTTATTTTGAATCCTTTCCAATGTGACATCTGCTAAAATGTCTCCCTTATGATTTGCTTGGTGATCACAGCCTTCTCATCATTCATTGAGAGCAGGACCTGATCTCACAGAATCTGAAAAGAGCTATGTGGTAAGATGCCTGTTGAATAAGACTGGTAGCATTTCTAAAGAGAATCCTTACTGACTCCAAAGTTTAGAGTAACGACTGGTTAACTCTCAGAGCCATTATTTACAAAAGTCTGCGGCTATTGTTGTAGAATCAAATGTTAGGTTGCCCCTTAAAAAAAGCAGAGAAATTTAGAGATTATTTTTTCACTCTGCCTATATGTGAGATTAAATTAATGTATTAGTGCATGATTGGGGATACATAATTGCATTTCTGTCCTGAGATTATTCCATTTGTAACAGTTACTCACTAATTACAGGCTTTTATGCTACTGCCCCTCTATTTTTTAATATTCATACTAAATTTCAAATTCTTCTGTATCTTACCTGTTTTTCCATGCTTACACCTGGATCCCTCCTGTACTCCACTACTGGAATATCTATTTTTTAAACCTGGATCTTCAACTCTGTTTTTCCCTGGACTTACATGCTTCGTCTGGAATGTTACATCTCTTCTTCTCTTTCTCTTTTTTTTTTTTGGTCCCCATGTTGACTGTTCTATGGGGGTTTCTGGATATGTCGGGGTCACCTCACAGGAAGCAGTTTGCAATGAGATCATAAACATTGCTGAGAAATCTGTTCATTACTGCAGCACTGTCTCTCATCCCCTTGACTTTCATCACAAGGTATCCCCTTCTGACAATAAACCATCTTTAATCATTTCTCAGCAACCTCAAGCCCAGCAACGAAGAGTGACCCCAGATAGGAGTCAAACCTCACAAGATTTGTAAGTACACTTAGAAAATTTTGGTTTTCATGTTCTTGGTGTACTTTTGGCCTCAGAAAGCAGATCATTGGCTGGCTATGGGTATAGACATTAGGAGAAATGAGTAAGTCATTCCTTGCTTCTCTGAGGGTTTCTAATAAAGGCCATGTTTCCTATCAGTCACTGTGAAAATGGGTGATGGGTAAATAAAGGAAGTTGTGGACTGCTAGGAGACAAGAGACTGGTAAAGAATTAAGTAACATGCAAGGGCAAATGAGAGCTTTATTGGTGGCATTCAGTGCTATTTTCCTAGAGGATATTAATTTTGAGGATATTTTCTTAGAGGATATTAATTTTCCTAGAGGATATTAATTAATTATTAATTTTAACCCAAAATAAATAAATTTGATTCTTTTGAATATTTCCTATGCTTTATGCATATAAGAAATTCTTCTGTTCACAGAAGAAGGGGAATTTGAACCAAGCATTGAGAGAAAACTGGATCAAGAGAACTAAAATAGGAAAGAAAAGATCTTTCCAGATGAGACCACATTTGCAAAGGAATGGAGTAGGCAGTATTAGAGAACTCCAGGAAGCATGTGTGACCACATTATATGGTTCATGAGCAGATAGATCTGAAGCTCAAAATGGGATGGGACCAGATGGTAGGCTCCACAATGCAGTTTTGATTTTATTCTGCAGCTGCAAGGAAGCCATTGAAGGTTTTTGAAGTGAGCAACATATTGGTCATATTTTTGTTTTAGGGAGGTAAATCTGACAATAGAATAGAATTAATGTTCAGAGACAAAGAACAAAAATCATTGTTTAGAAGATACAAATCCAGTAAAGAAGTGAAAAGGGTCTTAGCTAGGACAGAATGGTTTCTGCGTACCTATGGAAGTAGATGAGATTACCCCCAGGGATACAGACTGGCAGGAGATGTAGGTGATGTTCCAGGAATGCTCGCTTTCACACACCAGAGCATCCGACATCTGGCAGTGATGCCACCTACCTCTGAGAGGCCAGAGTGAGAAACAAGAAACGTCCAGTGGATGTTCTTCTTGTCAACTGGAAAAATCAATATTGACCTCTGATATAGCAATGTTAATAGAGAGATGGCAGCAGATGTTCCATTGGAAAGGGTTGATGTAAGGTTGATGCTAATGGGAGTGGGAAGTGTAAAGCAAGGAACTTTATGAACAGAGTCAAGGACTTAAGCACATCTGCACCAGAGGAGAAAGAGTTGGCAGAGTTGAACAATGCAAATGAGATGTAACATTAATCAAATGTTGATAAAACAGAAATGGGGTTTAAAAACTCACTAAGCTTCTCAGCATTTGAGTCACTCACTATTCATTTTTCTCATTTGTAGATTTAGCTACCAAGCATTATATAGCTACACACCACAAAATGATGATGAGTTGGAACTCCGAGATGGAGATATCGTCGACGTCATGGAAAAATGTGATGATGGATGGTTTGTTGGTAAGAATATCATCAAGCTTTTCTTCCGGGTTGTGTACTGAAAGAAGAACTAGGGGGCTGGGGATCTAGCTCAGTGGCCTAAGCACCTGCCTGGCAAACATGAGGTCATGAGTTCAATCCCCGGTGCTGCAAAAAAAAAAAAAAAAAAAAAAAAAGAACTAGGAGTGACAAGCCATGCAAAATATAGTCTTCTCTGAACAGAAAGAAGAACCTTCTCAGTTTCTGTACCACCCAGTCTGTTTTCTCCAGAGATGGTACTGGTGTTACTAATGTTGAGGCTAAAAACCAAATACGACAGTGTCTTCTGGATGAAAGGGCAATTATCAAATTCATTATTGTTATTAATTAGATTTTCACTTATATTTTATTGTGTATGTTTCTATTTTACATTGAGAAATTTTATTTTTAAAGGTTTTGTGAGACAACACATGAAAATTCTGATGAAGGCTAGGTCTCTACCATGAAATTCAAGTATATGTGTGGATATCCCAAAGACCTTCTAATAGACTTCTAATAACCTTATTCAAAGAGTAACCTACTTAATTAAAACAAAGAAGACCTAGTTATGTAGATCAGTGATAATGTGTTCGCTTAGCTGGCACAAGACCCTGGGTTTCATCCTTTCAGCACTGCAAAGCAGAAACAAAGAATTCATCTTTATAGGAAGGAGAGAAAAAAATCAACATTTATTGAAATTCTGTTACAAAGCCAAACATTGTGCTTGGTATACTTTTCATTACATTCTCTAAACAAACATCCCTGCAAACCAAGATTTATCTTCATTAATGATTCAAAAAGTGAGGGCCAAAGGGGTTAAGTAACTCTCTAAAGATTACAGAAGTAGCAAATTGTAGGATCAAACTGTGAACTCAGGCTGCCCATCTCTCCCCAGGCATACCTTCTTTCTACTCAGTTATGAGCATAATGTTAGGAACCACTGATTTCCTCTTTGCTTTAATTTACCCTTTTCCAAAGACCAGTTCCTCCCTAATCTCTCTGGAAAAGATTTCCTAAGGCAATATTGGGCTGCAGTAATGAGAACAGCAAGTCCTCAGCATGCATGGGAAGACAGGTTTGTCTTGGCCTCACCAGCATCTTAGAAAGTGAGCCACTGGTCCCCAAGCTCTCAGAAATTAAGGCCTTCACTACCCTTAGTTGTTCTTTTCAGAAGAAAGTCAGATCTGAGAAGTCAGCAGCCATTCTAGTGCAGTGCAGATCAATAGAAATACGAAGCAATATTGAAACTTTAAAATTTTCTAGAGGCGATGTTGAAAAATTTAATTCAGTGAAATTAATTCTAATATATTTTATAAGTCTATTGCATTTAATATACCATTTGGTCATGTAATCAATGTAAAATTATTGGTTTGTTTACATTTTCATACCAAACTTTCAGAATCCAATATATGCTTTCTTGTTGCAGCTCAACTCATAATGTCATGAAAAGCTCAAATCAGCCTAACTATATAGCTATAGTTGCTGTCACTACGTGTGGCTGTGATATTTGAGAATTTAGTGCCGGTACGTGTTAGCTATTAAACTCTTCCAAGAGCATTTCCACTTTCGAGGAGTAGGGAGAGGGGCACCACTCTGTAATAGAGGCACTCTAGGCCACTGGGTAAGGAAATATTTGGAGGTATCTTGTTTATGCATCTCCATTACTTCAAAGAGTATCTTAGTATTCAAAGTACAAGTAAAGTAGCCCCAAAGAACTTACTTTTCTTATCCATAAGGAAAGGTGCTAAGGTATTTTGCTTACCTGGAGTGAGTCTGTATGAGTTTTTTACCAGCTCTGGGTATTACCATCCCTATTCTCTGCACCTTCATGATCATCCTCCCAGGATGTCTTATATTCAACTAGATGTCTTATATGATCTTAGCCTCAACCTGTTCTTTTTGCTTAGAAGTTTCACTTTGGTAAGGATCCAGACTCACCACCTATGGCTGCTTGAGCTGCTGTATTTAGCAGTAGGACTCTAAAGTGAAATCTAAGCCAATTGGCAAAAGGCAGTGATCAAATCATGTCTTAAAATCTTAAAATGAGAAATGAATGGAAACACAACATATGTCAGCTGCTCCAGCTTTGGAGACTCTGGAGGGAAGGGACAAGATTAGGGACCTCATAGTTCTGGGTAAGGAGCAGCCCAAGAAGGGCTTTGTCACAGACAGTTCACTCAATGCCACTGGATCACTAGGACCCAAACAAGATTGATAGCAAAAGCAAGGAACCAGGCTTTGGGCCAGGCTTCTGAGAGGAATGTCCGTTTGTTGTGTACTCATTATCAGGGGACTGTTAGAAGTCCTACACTTTAGAAATTCTAAATCCTAGGTATCTTTTTGTGCTGGATAAATGTGCAAAATCCTTCAGAAAGGAGAAATGTTTGAAAGAGCAGCAAATAAGGAGTCAAGAGACCTGGATTCAGATTTTACCTCTGACACATTAAATTAAGGAATCTCAGAAGTGTTGCTTATGCTCTTTGAGCCTGGGTTTCTTTTTCTGAAAAATAGGAATATTAGCTGTGACTACCTTACTACCCAGCAAAAATGAGATAGGATAGGGGAAAATGCTTTGGAAACCATATACTCTTCTATAAACTGTAGGACTTTTATAAGGGGCATCTAGAGTGCTGTCCCTCAACTCGGTGGGTGGGTCTTCTCACTTTGTGGATGTGTGTTTTCTTATAGGTACTTCAAGAAGGACCAGGCAGTTTGGCACTTTTCCAGGCAACTATGTAAAACCTTTATATCTATAAGAAGACTGAAAAACCACAGAGATTATTTTATTGGAGAATGAAGCAAAGTTCGCACACCAGTCTCTTTATTTAAATATGAACCAGTAGGAAAGTTAATACAGTGGATAAAGTAAGAAGCAAAAAAAGGAATAGAGAAATGTTGTATTTAAAAGCTAAGCTCATGTATCAAGGCTGAGCCATGTGCTGGGCAAAAACAATGATGGTAAATCTGCATTTACTTATTTGCTTCTGGAAGCTGCTCCAATCTTCCCCTCCACTCCATCTTTTTGGTAACCTGACCTAAAGAATTGTCCAGGAGTAGAGTTGGGCAGAAATGCTCCCTGCTAACCCAGCCTTAATAAGCCCCATAGCAAAGGGGTCTTTGAACCTAAAGCAACCTTTGGGATGCCACACAGGTCCCCAGCCCTGTCCCAGAAGTGCTAAACCTGAGCATCTACTGACATCCCATCCTCCATCCCTGGCTACCCTGGAGAAAGCAGCTTTCTCCAGGTGCTGCTAGGATTCAGTACAGGCTGCTGCTTAGGTGGTCCCTCAACAAGGGTGAAAGGCCCCAACCTGTCCAAGGTCAAATCTATTCCCTGGCCTCCTTAGGTCCAGGGGAAGAAATGGAGGCAAATTAGGAACCCTGTGCATAGTGGCTGTTGTGCGCATTGCTATTGATGGCCATGATGTTCAGACAGAAAAGCACAAAATGTTCATCCTGAGAATTGAGCAGGTAGCCAGGCAAAAATACTGTATTCTTATTTTCATGTGATCACATCAGGAAGCCCTGCAGCTCTGAAGGTCACTTCCAGTGTGTCCCTTGCCCTGCCTTTTATACACAGTCAACTTCAGGACAGTGTAGCTGCATTTATCAGGCCTCCATGGCTAACCTTTCATTTCTGACTTGTGTTTTTGGCCAGAACAGTTTGAGATTTGTAGCCTATTCTTATAGGAAATCCAGAGCGGTGTGTAATGATTCATTTAAAATGCATCAGTGTTTGTTGGCTTCTGGGACACCCATGAGTAAGACATACCTAGGCCTAGAAGGACTCTATGTTTCCAGTTTTACTCCTTGGAAGAGTTCAAGG
>RJWT010028372.1:0-15232 GCA_004365215.1 Cuniculus paca | reverse complement strand
TGGAGTGTACACTCCTTAAGGACACGGATTTGGGTCTTTTTAGTTCGTGGCTATATTCTCATTGCCCAGGACAAGGTCCTTAGTGGCACTCAGTAAATATTTGAATGAATCTTTTCTAGCAGGGTACCTCCCATGTTCTCATTTTTTTTGTCCTTCCTGTACTAGGGATTGCACCTAGGGCTACTGAGCCACATCCCAGCCTTTTTGTAAAATTTTGAGACAAGGTCTCACTAAGTTGCCCAGGCTGGCCTTGAACTTGCTCTCCCTATGCCCCAGTATCCCAGTAGCTGGGATTACAGATGTATTCCACCACACCTGGTTCCCATATTCTGTACTTTTATTTTAAAATTGGCTTACTTCAAAATGACTGCATACACAGCTCAGCCCTTTTCTCAAAACAGTTCTTCATCTAGCCACAAAATGGTTGGTGAGAGACCCCAAGGCAAATTCTCGTATTTAGCGAAGTGATGACGCTGGCTTTGGGGTAGGGAAGCAGCAGTACAGCAGATTGAACCTCAGGAAGCACTGAGCTGCATCTCCAATCCCACTCTACCTCCCCTTCCCTCTGAGACATGGTCTCACTGTGTTACCCAGGCAGGCCTTGAACTTGCCATCCTCTTGCCTCAGCCTTCTGAGTAGCTAGGATTATGGGATACACCACCATGCCCATGGTGGTGCCCTTTATAAAAAATGGAAGCAAAATTTCAAATCCCCTTGGAATAAATGCATCAGGAAACCATAGTTGGAGAAACTGTTAATATGAACTGTGGCAGTCATCTTTCAACTGACGTGGGAAAGATGTTTTAAAATTATAATCTAGTAAGATCATAAACATGAAAGTAGTAACTGTAAAACTAAAGCATGTCGACTCTGAGAAGTGGTTCCAGGCAGAGCAACAGAAGACCTCAGGATCTTTTGAGGACAAGAGTGTTGGGGGTCAGTGAAGTACCCTCGAAGAAACTGATTCCTGTTTTCAGGGGCTGACAGTTCAGAGTGGACCAGATGTGGCCTTGTCCCCCAGCCTTTCACACCCTGATGGTGGGGACATAAACTTCCCAGACAGCAAATATGGCTGCTGAGGAGTGCTTGGCCTGGCAGGGAAATAGGAGGTCTCTCGCTACAGCGGTGTGCAGTGGGAAATGGGTGAGGCCTTGAGCACAGCTTGGGGCCTCTTCACACCTCCTGAGTCATTTCCAAGGTCTGCTTTGGGGCTCAGAAGCCTGCTTGACATTCCCTGGTGCTTCTAACATGTAGCCAGGCCCGAGCACCACCAACTTAGGGAATTCATATTTGCTAAAGGCAAGCATTTTAGCTCTCTTGAGGCCAAGATTTTTTAAACATGGATCCATGGTTCCTTCAAGGGTTCCTGTAGAAATGGATCTATCACATGTCTTGGGGCCACAGCTGAATGAAGTCCAGCTCTGGCTTCAGTTCGGGGAAGACCTCTTTCTTCAGACCGTCTCCTTTATGCAAATTCCACTGGCGCCTCGTTCCTTCAGCTGTAAAGACCTTAAGAGTCAAGTCTGTGGTGAAGGGGCAGGGGCACCTAGGTCTGCTTCAAGCTGAGGGATGAGATGGATTTGGACGAGGGTGCTCATTTGCCTAGGAACGAGAGGCACAATCTCCCATAGAGCACAGTGGAGATTGCTGAGAGGGTGAATGGAGATGGGCAGGGATTCTCCTTGTAAACTGAAGGTATTGGGCTGGTCAGGAAGAATGAGGAGGAAAGAGGCCACTGCAGGGGTCCTAATGGACCCCCACTGGCCTTGCCCAGAGAACCTAGTGACTGGAACTTGGGTTAGAAGGAAGAACTGATGAATCTTCAGATTTCTCTGCCTTCCTTGCCAAAGAGCTCCCCTTGGAGACCATGATGGTGGTTTGTTTATGGAGGTTGGGACTCAGGGAAGTAGAGGGGACCTTACTCAGTACCCTGCAAAGCTAATTAAGAAGCACTATTCATTACTTTGTTGTATTCACGGCAGAGGCTGAGCAACAATTTTCTTTGAGTTGAGAGCCAGTACTCCTACCTGCCTTTGCTTACTTGTTTGTCCAACCAGCAGCTATTGAAATGGGACTCAAGACTCTGCCTCGGAAGGTCCCTTTTACTTGATCTTTTCCACATGCAGTAGGTGACACTTGGAACTATCTGTCAACCTAGCTTTCATCATTCATTTATTCAAGTAGCATTTGTGGCTCCTACTGTATACCCAGACAAACCAGGACACTTGTGAGAAGTGGCACCAACTGTAGTTTCACGTGTAGGAAGTGAAGGGATAGGCCACATCCTCTGCAGTGGGAAGTCAGGGGACCCTGAATGAGGCTAATTGGGGGACACGCCAGGAGTCTGCAGGGCCTGGAGGAGACCTTTCTGTCATACCTATGGAGTGGGGAGGGGATGCTGTCAGTTGGTAACTGGCCCTAGGCTCTGGTGGTGGGATGTGAAGCCAGAGAACAGATTTTCCCTCTGTGCAAAGCACATCAATTGCTTTGTGCCTTTGTTCTATCTGGCTAGCATGGAATACAGGCCTGTTGGCAGACCAGCTCTGGGTGGAACAAATAGGAAAGGCCCATTTGCTCAACGAATGTTTCTAGAGCTCCTGTGGGTGCAGAGCTCTGGTACATGGCCCCAGGCATTCCCTGCCCAGCAGAGAACCTTGTGAGGGACAGCTCTAGGAGCCCCCAAAGGGGACATGTCTGACAGGCTGACAAGAAGTCTTCCCAGAAGGGGCTGTTGGGCAGGATTTGAAGTTCAGAGGCTGAGGCCCTAGTGATGGAGCTTGGATTGGAGATGTACACCATAGCCCTGAGTGGTGTGGGACAGCCTTGGGCTACACCAGAGCACTCCCCAGCAGGAAACCTGGAAAAAACTCAGTCCAACTTTTATAGGTAAATGGATGCACCTTGAGAACATAGTCATTAGTGAACTAAATAAGACACACATGTGTAAACATCGTATTGTCTCACTAGTGTGAAAAGTCGAAAGAAAAAATGTGTGTGTGTGTGTTTGTGTGTGTGTGTGTGTGTGTGTGTAGTTAAGATAGTTATACTACTGATGTCTCTGAGTCTACTGAAGAGAAAGATTTATGTTGGTATTGTTCGGACAATTGAATGCAGATGTCTTGTGCTCTGGGTGAATGATTTAGAGAGGACAATGTGCAATGTATGTACCATTATTGCCCCCTGATTGATGTGCTTTGAAATTTTGTTGTAGTTTTTTTCTTCTTCTGTTTTCTTTTTATCCTTGAATAAAATGGCTTTAAAAAAAAAAAAGGAAAGAAAACACTCAGTCCACACAGGGCAGTGATGCCAGCTGTCTCCTGCCCATTCCTCCTGCTGATTAACATCTCCAAGTGGTACAGCTTCCTCAGGAGAATTCTTGGTGCCTTAGGGGCAGAGCCTAGAACCCATTAAATTAGGTAAATTGATGAGTAAATTTTCATGTTTTACACATGCCTCCTCATTTCCTGCTATAGCTGCCTTTCCTAGAGATTTCTAGAAAGACAAGTCCCTACCTTCTCTTTCTGCAGTACACAAGCATGTGTGGGTATGAGTGTAGTGGAAAGAAATGCCACAGGAGTTTCCTTGACTACTGGCCCCTACACAGGCCACAGTCAGACTGTGTGCAATTTCTAGATCCTGCTGAGCCTGGAAAGACTAACTTCCAAAGCTTGCTGCCAGGGGCCACCCTGTTGACTAAGAGGAAAGTCCTAAAGAGGTTCCCAGCTGGAGTGTCTCCTTTTTCAAACCTCTCTCTTGCCACCAAGCCACCAAGTACACCAAGGGACAGCTCTTTATTTAAACCCCTACTGACCCTGGCTGAAGTATCACTGGGAAACCAGGCCCATTACTTCCTTGACCCTTGGTGCTTTCTGCCCTTGATGAAATGACTCATGACACAAAGGCCATGCAGCAGTCTAGGTAGAATTTATTGTGAAGTAGATACAGAGAGCATTACACCTTCGTGTGGGAAAGTGAGCAGTGCCACAAAGGCATCTGTCCCAAGTGAGAATTTGGGTATCTTTTTATGCACACAAAAATTACTCGTAGGGTTCAGTGATTATGATGCTGATAGATATTTTACTTACAAGTTACTTTGGAATTGTAAAATGTCTTCCTGTTCTTTTTACATGGTCAGTGTTTACTCAGGGGTTTTGATTATGTAAGAAACTTCCAAAAAGATAAGTTCTTAATTTAAACCAGATCCCAGTTTAGGCAGGAGGATCTTCAAAGAACGCTTTTTTCCCCTGATATCATTGGGTGTAGGCTGTGGCACCCAGGGATGCTGTCTGCCTCGTTCTGGTGTCAGATGTATCTGAAAGAATGTGCACAATGTAACCTTAAAATGTCTTCTTGCTTTGTGGGATTGCTTTGGGTCTGAGACCTAACAAATGACTGTAAATGTATTATATACTAAAGTCTGTTTTTTTACTTAACTGTAACTGGCAAAGTATGCTATTTTGAACACCCCATCTTGTCCCTTAGGCCCACTAAATGTCTACTGACCAACATTATCATGCTAGGAAAGTACTTCCCTTGAGCCTCAGGAACCCTATGACGTGTGCAGCGCCCAGCCTGTTCTGAGTGTCCCCTCCTGTCCCCCTTGGGCAACCCCCCCCCAGTGCCTCACAGCACCTGTTCCCCACCTACTGAGGGCTCTGCGGGTGCTCAGCGTGGCAGAAGCGGTGCACTGCTGGTCTTGCCCAATCTGCTGTCCCTGTGGCTGTAGCAAGTGCCTGAAGCCACATGGTGGGAAGTGGAAAGGAGGCAGAGGGCAGCTGAGGGTCTTAGCTCGCTTGGGTTCCCTGTGGCAGGGGGCTGGTGATGTGTACAAAGCAGAGGGCTAAATAAGGGCAGGTGAAGGCTGCAGAGGCTGATTTGCCCGTTCCCCAAGATGACACATAGAAGTGGACGCCGAGAGACCTGCACAGGCAGGAACAGGCACAAATCACTTTCCTGCCTTCACTTTGTGCTGGTTTTAGAGCTGCTTTTTCTCAAGGAACCGCTGAATGTCTTGAATCAGGATCCCGTGCTATTCTTGTTATTTTCATCTCTGGCCACAGTGGCGCCAAATGGATGGGGACGAGTGATGGATAGGTGTGCGTGTTTCCATCTCAGTCTCCTCACATGTTCTGGGAATCTCTGCTTGCTATGCCCATGGCTCACATCTACCTAGGCTTCCGACTGTGGCTAGAGCGATTGCCCGCATGCTGGGGAGCCATGCGTCTCCATCTCTATGCAAGTCTGCACGTTGGGATTACTTTGGGCAAGTACCTGAGGGCCGCCTTACATCCATCCTCTTTGCTGCTAGCTGGCCATCCCCACAGGACGGCTGGGCTTTGAGGCTTCAGGTGCCTCCGCAGGGGCTTCCTGGAGGTAAATGCCATGCTTGCCTTCCACTTCCTGCCTTTCACTTCATGTTCCATTTCCTGCCGCACCTGCTTCCATATTTGTCATTTTCTGGGCCAGGGCTTGGAGCCAGGCTGGGGCAGGGCTCTGCCTGTGGTATCTCACTGGGAGTGGGACCAGGCTGCCATGGTGAGGAATCCTTGTGAGTTCAAGCCCTCCCCAGCTTCATAGACCAGGGTGGGTAGAAGGGTTAAACAGAAGAACCTGAGGGCTCAGCCACAGGGTCTGGATCCTGGAAGTGCCTGCTACAGCAGAAGAGTCTCTTCATGAGGCTGCTTGCCAGGAAGGCCACTTAGCAAGGGGCTGCCAGTACTGCTGCAGAGGCTAACGAGGACTGGCGGGGCTGCAAGGAGCAGGTGCCTAATGAGGTTAACAGGGGACCCACAGAGATGGCCTAATGGCTTCAGTGGCATTTCAAAGGCAGAGCTCTATGGGGCCACGATCAGGAGTCCTAGTAACGAGGGGCTACAGGGCTGGGGCGGATCTGCTCGACTGGAGGTAGAACAGACTAGAAACTGCTCAATAAGGTCTGCAGCTTGGTGTGGTTCACGGTGATGGCCTCGGCAGGCCTGACTGCCCCCAGGGACCACAGGACCCTGACTCCTGCAGGCCACAGAGGACAGGAAGAAGAGTGAGCTGATGTGAGGGGCACTGGTGGGTGGCAGGGATTAACACGGAGGCTCTGCAGCGTCTGCTCTGATAAGTGCTGAGCACCTGCTCAATCTCTTCTGGCCCCAGACTTCTCCCCAAGTGGCCTTTTAGACCGAGCAATTTGCACCTCTGTGCTTTACAAAAGCATCATGCTCTGGGTAGGCAGGAGGACTTGTGTGAGTTCTGTCTCACCAGCACACAGGCAGCTTCTTCCACCCGGCAGGAGAAGCCACAGCCCGCATCGTGCTCTGGTGCACTGTGGAGCTTTGAGCCCCTCCTGGCCCTCACCGACAGTCTGATATGGAGGGGCTGGTGGTGAGACAATGAGTATGCTGGGACAGGGTAGCAAACCCTGTTGCAAGTCTGATCATTTTCTATTCATTTTTTTCAGCCCAATGCAAAGATGGCTTAAGTGGTTGGCAGACAGAGCATTTTTGATGATTGCCATGCAGTTTGAAACACACATCTTAGAAGTCATATAGAGAGTTGAGTGACATTCCTACAGCTTCTACTTATTTATTTGAAAAGCCTTCTCAGCATGCAGAACTATGAAAAAATGAAAAAAAAAATTGATTCTTAGTCCCGATTCATTCTAGCAGTAAAATTCATCTTTAGATTCATGAACAATTAAACTTCTATCCATTTCACAAAGGTGTGTCTTCAACTGGGTTTGTCTTTTTGGGTTTAATAATTATAAAAGTTTTTAATATCTAATCAATTGCTTACTACATTTTGTAACAAAAATTATAATCTCAATGTAGAAGTCTTTCAAAAATTAAAACTTTCATCACAGAAAATTAAACATTTTAATTTCGGTCCATAAATATATTTTGTGGCAGAGAAGTATCATAGGGTGAGCCACAAAAGACTTTTGATCAAAAAAATATTGTATTACTCTAAAATTCTGTAGGGGCAGTGGAATGGAGAGACAGGCTAGAGGAAGAGACGTTTTCGCTTGTTAGCAAAGGGCTGGTTCATGTGCTTTTTAGACAGATGAGGCTGGGTGTTAGATAACTGCAGTGTTAGCTTCCATGTAATGTATTATAAAATATTGTGGCAGTTTTATTTTAAAATGTAAATATTTATCAAACGCTAGAAACCACATCCTTTGCGCCTTTAAAACTTCATTAAATGCCAAGTTAAGAATGTGCAGGATGGGACACATAATTTTTCAAAGTTTGTTTTTGTGGGGGTCCCTAGAGCAAAAGCCCTTGTTCAAACCAATGGCCTGGTGGTTTCTTTCTGGATTCCAGTCACCTGCCTTGAGGAGGACGGGGATGGGAGAAAAATCAGAAACAGCCTGAGAGGTCTCTGTGCCTGCAAGGTCTCTGGGGCAAGCCTGCTTTTTGGGCTAAGCTGCACCCTTCCTCCGTGCTGACTCGGTCTCCTGCCTTCGGTTGGGGTTGAGGGCCAGTTTCAACCTGAGGCGTGACAAGGGACCTGCAGATGCTCTGGGGATGATGACTCCAAACATACCCCAGTTAGAGAGGAAGGTCCGCCCCAGCCAGGGCCCGCGTTCCCTAGAGACAGGCACATGGTTGTGCCCTGAAGATGCAGCCCCCATCTTGGGCCCACACCACCCTCAAATCCTGGTCACGTGACCTGTGGGGAGGCCAATTCCAGAGGTGTGGTTTATTTCACAGATAGTATAGGGGAGGCTGAGACGCAGGCCAAGGAGGGGCTGGGATTAGTTTTCATCACCAAGTACGCTATCCATATCCCTCTCCTTCCTTCCACCCCCACACTTCTGCTCCCTATTTTTTCTGTGCTGTGTATCTGGTTGGCCTGAGGGTGTGGCTTTGCTGGCTGCCTCTCCATCCTGACTTCCCCCTTCCAAGCCTCCAGTCCGAGTACTGGGCTGAGAGGAAGTCCCCACGGAGGAAGCAGCATCCTGGCTGGAGCCCCAGGAGCGGAATGGCTGGGAAGAGGGGAGAGACAGCCAGTCAGGGGTAGGGTGTAAGGAAGGCTTCTCAGTGAAGCCAGCTGGAGGACCCTTGACTTTCCAGCTGCAGGGGGTACCCCTGAGTGTGGAGGCAGAAAGCAGGAGCAGGCTAACCTGTCCTGGGGCTGTGGGCACTGGGGTTGGGGTAGTGAGCCACATGACTTGGGCAGGTCTTTTCCCGGGGCCTCAGCTTCTTCATCTGTGAGTGGGGCTACGGTGAAGATCCATCAAGAGAGGTCTGGATGGGCCAGTGGATAAAGGCATCTGCCCTGCTCTTCTTGGGAGTGCCCATGGCGACCCTTCTATGCCCTTCTCCTGTGGAGACTCGCGGGCCGCAGCAGGCCTGTATCCCGCAGAGTCCCCTTCCCCCAGCACCGCTGCTTTCCTGCCGGCTGGAGGACCGGTCTCTGCTCTCCCTTCCGTATCCTTGGGGCGGTGCAGTAAGGAGGGAGAAGGTGGACAGTGGGGAGCTGCCTCGGCGGTGGAGGAGGAGTCACACAGCAGCTGTCTGCTTGATGCTGTGGAAGCTGATCCTCGTGGGTGACGTGGGGATGGACATGGCACGGGCCACTGGCACTCGGAGGGAGTGACGGTCCTGCCAGCGGTGCCACCTCTTCCTCACGGCTGAGCGCACCTGTGGGGAGGGGGCGGTGCAGTCACCGAGGGCTGCCCCTCTCCCCCGGGAGGCCGGGGGCAGTGCTCACACTGAGGCCTTCCCCTGCCCCTGTGGCCCCCACTCTGCAGCGTCCCTCGGGGGCTCCCTTTCCCATCCCTCTGCAGAAGCCTGACCCCCACAGGCTGCTTCACGCTGTCCTTGTGAGTTGTCAGTTTCCTTTGAAAATCTGCCCCTGTAGCCCTGTTGGGGCCCTGCTCCCCCCATGCTGGAAGGGTGGTCCTCCTCTGGAAGGACCTCTCCCCGACCCCAGGACCCCCATCCTCCACAGCACGCACTTCCTGAGAGGGGAAGCTCGCGGCTCTATTCACTTCCTCACCTAGAGACGTCCTCTGTGTATAAGGGAACAATTCTGTGAAGTGGATCCATTTCTGCGTCCTAGCCATTAATGTTCCAAAAACGTGTGTCGCTGGCCTCAGCACCTCCTCCCATCCCTACCCTCCAGCCAGCAGAGCCAGACTCTGTCACTGGACTCAGCGTCCAGGCCTAGCTGTGGACAGGGACCTCGCCTGCACCTGTATGGGCCCCCATCACTGCCCTGTGCAGTTGCCGGTCAAATGGCTCTGGGGACACTGTGTTCCTCTGGGGTTCCTGGAAGCACTCAGGTCCCAGGATGTGCGTTTTTTGCTGCAAAGCCCACCGAGGCCCTCGCCCACCATCAGCTGGCAGTGTATCTCCCCATAACCTCTGCACCAGGATCCCGGCCCCCTTAACTGACCAGGCTTCTCTGCTGCCTTGACCCAGAGCACCCCCAGCTGTGTTCTCCTTTCTGTGGTGGGGGAACGTGCTGAACTGAGTCCATAACGACCTGCATGGCAACACCTGTCCCTCACCTGTCTCTGGAAGCTTCCTCCTGTCACCACCTCTGCTCTGGCTTCTCTCTGCCCCAGCGCCTGCAGTCTGGGCACCCCATTCGCTTGCTCTCCCCGACACGCGAGGGGCACTGGCCTGTTAGTTCTGGCCTTGTGGTGGGTCTTCTACCTGCCTCCAGGCCCTGCCGGACGAGTCCTACTCCCCTAAGGCAGGGAAGTTTCTCAGGACTCTCTTCCCTCCTCCAGGGTACAGCTGAGCCCAGCCAAGGACCAAGCTTCCCCAAATGGCTGGGGTCTGAGGACCCCTAGAGCCCAGGCCACCCCGAACACCTGGCCTCGTACCTCTCCATTGAAGAAGCAGTAGAAGACAGACACAAAGAAACCCTAGGAAGAAAGGAGGGCGTCATCAGGGGCCTGTGGAGGCGCCTCCATATCTGGAGGGTGGGGTTGGAGACAGAATGGGGGAGGCCCACACTGACCCATAACCCCTGGATCAGAGCTGGGTAGAGTTCAGAACTCATGGCCACTGCCCACAGGATGCAGTCACACCAAGATCCTCGGAGTGAGCGCATTGTGGTCCTCACCAGCCATCATCCTAAAGCTGGGATCCCAGCCCACTCCAGGTTTCATGGCCTGTCCCAGGGCAGTGAGTAGGGCTGCAGCCACCTTGACTCCTCAGAAGTGCTCAGCCCAGGGCCGCTCCTGGGGCCAGGCTGGTTCTGAGTGAGCGTGCGTGTGCTGTTGTATCTCAGTGTGTGTGTAACTGAACCCCGCACGCTGATGGGGTGCCTGAGCCTTGGGGTCAGGGATGCTCTCTGCATGCGTCCCACCTGGAAAGACTGCAGAAGGGAGTTGAAGTAGATGAACACGATCTGCGACAGTTCATCTTCACCAGGGTTGACAAAGAAGAGCATGTAGGTGATGCCCAGCAGGGGCAGGAGGACCAGGGTGGCCTTGACCGCCTTCCTGGGGGGTGAGGGGGCAATGACAGGTCTGAGCCTACTCTGCAGGCAGACCCCCCGTGGGGTGGGAAGAGGGGGACTCCAGTGTACTTCCTTGGGGAGCCTGAGTGAGTGAGCTCACTGGGTGAGGACTCACAGGGCTCTCCCTGGTGGCAGGGGGGTGGCCCAAACGATCCCTCATTTCTCCCTCGCAGGGGGTAAGTCACGCAGGATTCATGTACCTGTACTGGATTGTTTCAGATGTGGTGGATGCTCGTAATTTTGTCATGAGGATCCTGACAATGTTGAACAGAAACACAAAATTGATCTGGAAGGAAGAAGACAAAGAGGAGAAAAGGAAAGACCTTGAGTGGGGGAGGAGATGAAAGGCAGCCCCCTCCCCTGAGCCCCACATCCCAGGCACACACCTGTCACCCAGCATTTGCCCAGTGCCTCTACCCCGCCAGGACAGGGAGATGCCCCTTGCCTCCAGGGCCCGCCCTCTACCCTCAGCCCTAAGGGAGAAAAGGCAGCCTCTGAAGGCAGGTGAGAGCGACAGGCCGCTCTTCTGGGGACACTTCCAAGTCCCAGCCCCTGCCCTGAGTAGGGGTCTCAGGCCCTTCCTCTCTCAGGCACAGGGCCCCTCCTTTTTTATTAGTGTATGTTCAAAATACATTGCTGCATTCATCTTGAGAAACTGGTACCTATACATACTGCATCTTGATCATCTTTACTTCCCCGGGAGTTACCAAGGGCTCTGGGAGGTCACCCCTGTTGTGGAAGGCCTGAGATCCATTTTGGGGTGGGGTCACTGGTGATGAGGTGACAGTGTTAGAGGTGTTCAGGTAAGTAAGGGAATGAGGGCACAGAGAGTTTAATTTATCCATTGACAACTTTTGGAGTCTGCCGCCACTCTTGGCTGTGTCTTGGAGGAACTGGCTGGCTGGCTTGCAGTGGGCTCTCTCTAGGGCAGGGAGAATGGATGCCCCTAGAGACAGCCAGTAGCATCCAGATGAGGGCTCAGAACTTCTCGGCATCCCCCTTCGCCATCTGAGAGGCCTCCCAGCTGGCACCCTTGGGTCAGGAGCCATAGTAAGATGGAGTGTAGCTAATCAACTGTATTATTACTCTTTGATGTGAGGGTTGGCATGCTCCTTCTGGAAGGGTTGTTCTCACAGCTCCCCTTGGCTGGCAGTGCCGGGGATGCCCTGGTACCCACTCCTCTGCTTCTGTTAGTCTTCTGCACCCAGGTTGGGTCCAGATCTGATGCGGTGAGCCAGGAGCCCCCAAGGGCTTCCAAACAGTCTCATCCACACAGGGTGCCCTGGCTTTGACCGCACAGTGGTGCTGAAGTGGAGCCTGCATCCCAACAGCCGGCACCAGGGGCCCCTTCATTGCTGCATGCGATCCAGGGTGTGCTGTACCCATCAGGCCCTGCCTCTGGAGCTCCCTCGTATATAGAGCTTTACAAGCAGTGCCTCATTTAACGCTCACCACAGACCTTGTGAAATAGCACTGATTATATCCATTTTATGGCTCACAAGTCTGAGGCTTCAAAAGGTAAAGTCATATGTGTAGGTCACACCTACAAAGCTGAATATCTTGGCTTGAAGGAGTCAGACGCAACGATCAATGCCCCATCCCTGCATCTCCTTCTGGCCAGGTCTGAACCAAGGTGGGGGTGGGGCATCACAGGAACCCAAGGCAGATACTGCATGGAGGTCCTAATTTGCAGCCTAGAGACCCTGGGGACCCTGAACCATTCTGGGACCCAACCAGGGCAACAAGGCTTTAACAATGCACGCTGGGGTCTCTCACTCTCACTTGTACAGGGTGGATTGAGGTCTTTTCAGCCCTGCACGGGGATGCGCTGGCCAGAGGGAGTGATTAATAACTCCGTTACTAAAGGGGTGATTAATCTCTCACCACCCACCCCACGCCCAGGAGCTCCACAGCCTCTGCAGACACTCATGGGTGGGAAGATGAATGGGCAGCCAGAGGCTCGAGGCTCCTAGAAGGACCTCGTTTATCTTCATGCTGAGCCTCCCCCCAGCCTCTGGCCCCTAGCCCACCAGTTGATTCTGTAATCAGCTTCCTGACTCACGCGGGTCTCTGTGGGCCTGGAGGGTCTGTTAGCTGGTCCCTGTGGCTGTGCGCTGCCCTACTCTGCTGTGGGCCTGTTCTGTGTGTGTGTGTGTGTGTCAGTCTGGTGCCTTCTCTTTACCTGCTTCCGTGTGCAGACAGATTGGAATGGGACTCTTTTTGGATGCTTCTCAAAGTGCTCACAGGCAAGATGGAGACACACATCAGCCCAGGGATGTGTGCAGGATCATGTCCAAATACACACACGCACGCACACACACACACACACACGCCCCTCCAAGTCTCTGTCTAGAAAATCCATTCTTTGAAGCTGGCCTAGGCCTTCCCTAAGTTCCAGATCCCAGGTTGGGAGTGGGGGACACGGGCAGACATCATGGGACTTCAACTCTGGAGCCTCTGGG
This sequence comes from Cuniculus paca, assembly GCA_004365215.1. NCBI lineage: Eukaryota > Metazoa > Chordata > Mammalia > Rodentia > Cuniculidae > Cuniculus > Cuniculus paca. Next base: position 2,303 of record RJWT010028372.1, on the reverse strand, counting down.
TGAGCTCCAGGCTGGAGGGCGGCTTAGGGACAAGAGCTCTAACATCACATCTTGTGGCCTAGTGAGGACAGGGGAAGGGCTCTCTCTAGGGAAGGGAGAATGGATGCCCCTAGAGACAGCCAGTAGCATCCAGATGAGGGCTCAGAACTAACATTGTGGGGTTGGGGTAGCCTGTGATGAGGCTGCGCATGGCCTGCTGCTTGCTTCTCATGAGGGTCACCTAACTTCTAACTCCTGGCTTTTTGGCATATTCCTGATGATCGAGTCACCATAACCTATTACATAGATCAATCCTATGTAATACAAAGTACCTGGTCTTTTCTGATCCTTTCTGACTCTCAGAAGACTGTTGGAATCAAAATATATTTCCATCTTCATCACACTCCCTTGCATCAAATACTATTCAACTCTCTAGCCAATTCACTGAGTTATCCACCCACTCTTATCCATCTACCCTTCCACCCACCCATGAGTTCATTCAATTATTCATCAAATATTTCATCCACCCTCCATCCATCCATCCAGTCTACAGGTGGCCCTTAAGCACCCTTTTAATGTCAGTTCTTATCCTTATGCTGAGCAGGACCAGAGGCAGGGTCTAGAGTGGAGAATCTGGGCACAGCACATCACCCCTCTCCTCAGACCGGGCAGGCATTTAGTGAAGCTGCTTCTGGTCCAGCTCAGCCTGGGTCTGTGAAGCCTGAAAGGCGTTCTTTCCTTTGAACCTGTGTCCCAGGCTCCCCCTTTACAGTATCTGTACTGGTTCATCACAGACACCTTTCTCTCTCTCCAAGAAGTCCTCTGACTACTCAGCCCATGCTGAGCCCTCTGTTCTCCATTCTTAGACTCCCTCTTCCTTGCCTCCAAAACAAAACTATCCCATTTCTTAAGGGAGCACTGGCTCTTGTACTCTGACTTGGTTCAGCCTGGTTTCTAGCTTTACCTAATTATTCTTTCATTCAGTGAATCAGCTCCCCCTCTGCCAGGCTCTGCTCTGGGCATCACAGAGGGGGAAGTGGACAGGTAGACATGGGTCCCGCTTTCAGAGGGTCTGTGGCTTAGCTGAGGAAGGGCAGGTGTGGGGAGGAGGAATGGCAAGTTTCTTGGGGTCCCAGAAAGGCCTGGGGAGATGACACAAAAGGTGAGAACTGAAGATGAGGCCATGCTAGCAGGTGATGGCGGGGAGCGCACTCTAGGCAGAGTTGAGAAACCATCCTGATGTGAGAGGATCCCAGCCCCTGAATGGTGACCAGTGTGGGTTCTGTGTTGCTATGGGGGAGGAGGAAGGAGCAAGCCCAGGGAGAGGGGGGAAACCATCTGTGAACTGAACCAGGAAAATCCACCTCCTGCTGCGACCACCTCCCATCCCTCCCAGATGCCCTTTGCTTGGACTCTGGGACTGCTGCCTGGGACAGGGGTTGTAGCGCAGGTGAGGCCAGCACCTTGATGAAGCTTTCTCTGAGATGTTCTGCCTTGCATCAGCTGCCATCTGTCCTGACACTGATTTTGGTGGCTCAGCCCCAGTGACACTTTGGTTCCTTGGGGCAAACAGCTTTGTCCCCATGAAGTTCTGTGAGGGTGGGTGGTGGGCCTAGCCAGAGCATCAGGCCACTATATGGTCTTGCAACTGGGGGTCTGGAGATTTCAGACCCTACTTCCTGTGTCGAGATGGGCCTGTGGAGGCCTCATGCTTACCTGCAAGACCCAACACCTACACCACTCCAGGGCCACTCATACATACCACTTTTACAAGCAGGTATGATCATAATTCCATTGCACAGATATACAAACTGAGGACCGGTAGGCTATGTGACTTGCCCATGCCACTGAGTTAGCAGGGGCTGTCAGAACTGTCACTGAGGCAGTTGGCCACTAGCAGCTTTCTTCTAACCCCCACATCGCAGCTGCTTCTGCAGGGGAGAGGAAACACAGGCCAGACAGAAGGAGCTGGTCGTGTCAGGCTCCGGGGTGGGTGGTTTTCAGCAGCTCCCAGCTGAAGTCAGAGCTCAGGAAGCCCTGGGAATCATCAGCATGTGGTCCTGAGCCCATGGCAAGCAGCAGGTGACCCCAGCCCACTGGCCCTCATGTGACACTGTGAGGCAGGGGTGGCATCCCTGTGGGACAGGTGGGAAATGAAGGCACCAAAAGGGCAAGGAGTTCCCTCAAGATCACGCCATAAACTGCAAGGGGCCCCAAACTACCCAAGCCCAGCTCCCAGGTTCTTACCCACTGTGCTGAGGCCTGCACAGGGGGCCCTTTGTGCTCTCAAATGTTTCTTCACTGTTTATGCGTGTGCAGAGGCA
>RJWT010028371.1:0-15232 GCA_004365215.1 Cuniculus paca | reverse complement strand
GCTGGATGTTGTTCACAACACTTTGTTTTAAATCTTTAAAAAATTTAAATTGAAAGGGAACATGTATATTAATATTCTGACTGGAGTCGTGGGGATCCCTAGTATTTCCTACAGGGAAACATGTAGGTGTGCCAAAACTTTCTCCCTGGGAAGGCAGTAAGGCCTCTGGGGGAGGAGCGGGGAGTGTCCTGCTCCATGCAATTTTTTTTTTTTTGGTGGCACCAGGGATTGAACTCACGACCTTGCGCTTGCCGGGCAGGCACTTAGACCGCTGAGCTAGATCCCCAGCCCTGGTGTTTTTGAGACAGGGTCTCGCTATGCCATTCAGGCTAGCCTTGAGCTCACTTTGTAGCCCAGGCTGGTCTCGAACTCACAACGATCCGCTTGTCTCAGCCTCCTGAGTGCTGGGATTACAGGCATGAGCCACCACGCCCGGCTCATGCAATTTTTGACCTTGCATTGGTCTGGAGATTTCTTAGCTGATAAGGAAGTCGATGTAGCTAACAGGTGTTCCAATTTGAAAGCAATTCAGCTGGTTTCACTTTCTCTTCAGAAGTTGCATCTTTTTGAGTTTTTAGAGTGGCATGAGCTTCTTATTTAGGCTGTAAGGGCCCAAGAACAGAGTGGATAAGGCTCCAGGAAATAAATGTCTCGGGGAGATGAATTCATCATGCTGTTGGGCTCATGATAGCAAGTCTCCTATACGATCCCAATTTTCTAAATTGACTGTCCCTGATTGAAGGAACCAAGGACTGAATTTAACAATATCTTATAACATTTTAGTCAGACTACAGGTTGGAACTGTGATCTTTGCTTGCATTAGCAAGGCGTGAAGCAACTGGATATAATGTTGGTCCTCAGAGGATAAATTTTGCCCCATTTTTAATTCTGGTTGAAAACCTACTCACATTAGTAAATACTTACCTCACTCTTAGGCCATTCCTGTTATTCATCATGTGAGGTCCTGTCCTTATCTCTGCCTCCTGTGGTGTCCACTCAGGTTGGCCTTCTTTGAGCAAACTATAATACCCCACATTAGGCACCAGTTATTGTGGCCCTGGCCTTGGACCACCAATCTCCTGCTTAAAGGTATAACAACAGAATAAAACACAGACAAAATATATACACTATAGTTACAAAGGGGGCCAGGATGGTCAAAGCCCAGTGATGGGCTAGGACCATGAGGCATGGTGTCTTTGGTTTTTATTAGGTGTTCAGCTTGATTGGGGGGTGTGCTAGCCAGCTGCAGAAAGTGGTGGGGGTAAACTGCTGATGCAGTCAAGGTTTGAGAATTGGGGAACAATGCATTTTTGGAAAAGCACACAGGAACAGATCAGGGTTAACTAGTAACCTGATTGTCTACTGACTGCGATTACTGAGCTAGATGGATTTTCATAAGTTAAAGTCCTCAGCTGCCATGTTATCTTGCTTTGAGGCTCCAAAACTTCATAGACTGTTTACTAGTCTCAGCTCTGGCCATTGACTTAAAGATTAATCTGTTCTTAAGCCAGCCGGGTTCTCACCACAAGTTATGTAGGCCTAAGATACATTTTCAATTTATTTTGTGTCAATTTATTAATATTAATTATTGCCTGTTTGTACTGTGTCAAGCTTGTCCTCAGCACTACCACAAGAACAGCATCTTTCCAATAAATTTATCCCTCTCTTTTAGGCTAACTTAGCTCAAATTGGTTTCTATGGCCTCACAGAAGAGCTGGTTCCAGAAAGGCTGTCTTGGTCAAGTGCATGACAAAAGAGAAACCCAGCCCTAGACTGCTATGCTTCAGGGTTCTCTGATAGCACAGTGACAGATAAGCCCAGCACTGGACTTTTCAGGCAAAGGACAGGAAGCAGAGTTTCTTGAGACAGATCCAGGGACAGACTTGGAGCATAAGAAGATCTGGGCAAGGTGGCTTGAGCCACTTGACCTTGGTACCATTGGCATGGGAGAGGTCAGAGGAAGAGTCATAGATTCCAAGTCCCAGGCTGAGTAGAGGTGGGCACAATCTGGCAAGCAGGCTGCGAAGTTTGGGTTTGACATCCAGGAAACAGGACACTCCTGTAATATGATTAATTTGGATGGGTGATTATCAGGGCCCTGGCCTAGGACCACCAATCCTCTGCTCAGGAATACAGTGACAGTATACGACACAGACAAGATATATTTTAGTTACAAAGGGGAACCAGGATGGTCAGAGCCACAAGAAGGACTAGGACCCTACGGTACCAAAGTCTTTTGTATTTATTAGGTGTACAGCTTAATTGGGGGGTGTGCTGGTAATCTGCAGGAAGCGAGGAGGGTGAACCACTGATGCAGGCAGGGCTCAAGGACTGAGGCTTGAAGCATATTTTGCAAAAAGCACACAGGAATAGATCACGGTTAACTAGCAATCTGTTTACCTGCTAACTGCAGTTACTGAGTTGGGAAAGGAAAGAGAGTCAAAGTCCTCAGTTGTGATTGTTATTTTACTTTAAGGTACCAGAACTTCACAGACCATTTGCTGGTTTCAGCCCTGGCCAATAGCTTAGGAATTAACCTCATCTGCAAGCCAGTCACGGGTCTTGCCACAAGTCACGTAGACCTAGGACACACTCTCAGTTTACTTTATGCCAATTTATTAATATCAATCACTGCCTGCTCTGCACTGCATCAAGCTTGTCCTCAGCAGGTGATCATTGATATAAGGTTTCTGACAGGCACACTATTCTAGAACTTGACAAAGAGAAACATTAAGTCCAGGGGTACTCATTTTGCATGGAGCAATTGCATTTCTCTCTGCCTGGTCAATTCTATAGCCCAGCACTTTTGTCCCCTGGAGAAAGTTAGGATAGATTTGAATTAAGCAGAAAGTTCTTTTATTGCTATTTTAAAACTTCTCTCTGCTACCTAGTCTAACATAATAATTACTTGCCTGTGATTTATCTCAGGCAGATTATGAGTGATGATAGGGTTTGGCATGATAATTGAGTGAATGCAACACTTCACCTCCTCCCTAGTTGTTTGAGTTACAGCAGTGATGTTTTCCCTCTGGGCCACATGTGTGCACTGCCACCCAGCAGGAACAAGACAGGTGTTTTGCAATCACAAAACGATGTGGCCAGATCCACAGGCATCTTCCAGATGAGTCTTGGCCCCACCACTTGTAAGTCATCTCATATACTCACAACCCAAATGCTAAACCTGGCCTCTGGATATGCTTTACCATATAGTCACTGGATCTGACATCGAGTTCTATTGTAAGGACATATGGGTGAACAGAAGAGAAAGGGCCTGTACTCAGGAATGTGTGCCAAGAGAGCGGAGGGGCAAAATGTTCATGATCTAATAAATAGAAAAAAGTCACTTAAGAGAAAGACAGAGAGAGAGAGAGGCTACAAAGTAAATGCAATAGGGCTAAGAATAGCCAGGGGCACTGCTTGAGTGAGGAGCTGTCTTGGTCAATTTTCTTTTGTTGCTGGAACAAAGTACCCAGTGCCCAAAATTATGGAAGAAAAGGTTTATGTAACTCAAAGTTTGTGGAGGTGTCAGTCCATAATCAGCTCGTTCCAAGGCAGGGCGACACAGCACAGGGGCAACACTTCAAGGAGGCAGAAGACAGCAAAAGCAGCAAGAGCAAAAGTAGGGGGAAACAAGCCTCTTTTCCTTCCTTATATCGTTAGCGGGGTACCCCCTCTAGGGCGGGTATAACACTTACACCATCTCCCTGCCCTTCTCTTGCTCAGGCTCAGGATGTTTACAAAGTAAGATCCCTAGCCGGGCTTGGTGGCTCACACCTGTAATCCCAGCACTCAGGAGGCTGAGACAGGAGGATCGTTGTGAGTTCGAGACCAGCCTGGGCTGCAAAGTGAGCTCAAGGCCAGTCTGACCGGCATAGTGAGACCCTGTCTCAAAAATACAAGGGCCGGGGATCTAGCTCAGCGGCCTAAGTGCCTACCTGGCAAGCGCAAGGTTGTGAGTTCAATCCCCTATGCCGCAAAAAAAACAAAACAAAGTAAGATCCCTGGCTCCCTGTGGAATCCCTTAGTTAAACTTCTAAACTTCTCAAGTTGACACAATGTATCAACCATTACAGGGGCTTAAGAAGCTCCAATCCTGGAGATGAGAGTTTCAGGAGCCATTATGGAAAAGGGCAAAAAGCCATGTTCAAGCAAAAGGCACGACAGGTGCAAAGACCCCTTGCATTTAGGAAGGAATGCGGAAGATGGGAAGAGGGCCAAGGGACTGAAGAGGGCAAGAGGGAAGAGTGGCTTGGGCTCAGAATGATTGACAGATGCCATTGGAGAGGCAGGACTCAGTGCCATCAAAAGAAAGCCCTGGATGTGACTTCAGAAGGCATGAGTTGTAGGGCCACAGCACGATTGGCTACCCTGAGAACCAGTGCCCCATACAAAATAGAAATGCAAGGAAGAAGCCAGACATGGTTGTACAAGCCTATAATCTTAGTACTTCAAGAGGCTGAGGCAGAATTCCGAGTTTGAGCTCAGCCTGGGCAACCTAGTGACTTAGTGAGACCCTATCTCAAAATTTTAAAAAAATGTAAATGACTATAGCTCAGTGCAAAGGCCCTGGGTTCAATCCCTAGTATTGCAGGAAAAGAAGGAGGAGGAGGAGGTGGAGGAGGAGAAAGAGAAGGAGAAAAAAAAGAAGAAACTTCTTTGTTTCTTTCATATTCTCTGCCCTACAAGACAGGGTGCTTTTATTTGTTGTTTAATGCCACGCTCCCTCAGATGTGAGAATACATGCGGGGTGAATGCAGGCTCTCACAAGCTCCTGGGGCCCCACCCTGCAACTCAGTGTGCAGCAAGCGGGTGCCATCCCAAGTTCCCAGAGTCTCAGGACTCCAGAGGAGGGGACTAAAGGGAGTGAACGGTGACTGTAGTCACTGGGCAGAGGTAGGAAAGTAGTGGAAGCCAGGGGACCCTGCTCCCCACCACATGTGCCACTTGTCCTCCTGGATCTCACTTACTAAATACCAGTTCAAAGATGAAAATTATTCAGAATTTCAAAGCAGTGACCTCGGAGCCATGAATTCCTAGTGGATCTCCAGTCCTGGCCTGAGTGGAGGTAGGCATGGCCTGGTAAGAAGGCTGGGGACTTTGGGTTTGGCGTCCCAAAGTGGAAAGGGCAGGAAGCAGAATGCTCCTGCAATATGATTTACTTTGGGAGGGTGATCACTGATTTAGTGTTTCTGCACTAGTCGGCTGCTTCCCAAAACAAGCCCTTCCTGGAGGGAGGACTTCAGCATTTCCCGGTGCCTGGACACCGATAAGGAAACCTCAGGACTTGATGGATTCACAGTTAAATTCTACAAGAACTTCAAGGACGCTCTAACACCAATACTCCTCAAACTTTTTATTGAAATTGAGAAGGAAGGAGTACTTCCAATATCATTCTTGGAAGCTAACGTTATCCTGATCCCCAAACCATACAAGAATCCAAGAAAGAGAATTATAGGCCAATTTCTCTAAGAACATTGATGCAAAAATCCTTAACAAGATACTGGCAAACAAAATGTAACAAGTCACCAAATCATCAAAAAGATCAGACACCATGACCGAGTAGGCTTCATCCTGGGGATGCAAGGATAGTTCAACACGCAAATCAGTAAACATAATTCATCGCATAAACAGAAGTAAGGACAAAAATCACATGATCATCTCAATAGATGCAGAAAAAACCTTTCACAAAATTCAATTCCTGGATCCTACTCACAGGGATGAGTTCATGAGCATCATGGTCTTAAAAATGTGTAGCCAGAATTGTGCACCACTGACACAGGTCTGCTATTAACGAGGGTTGTGGAAGCCACTAGAAATTAAGGGGGAGGCAACCTGAAGAAGAAATGCACCACAGCATGTGGTGCATCCTCCCCAGTTTTGGGGTCGAGAGTGGCCACACAGGTGCTAAGAGTTCAGTTATAGCAGGCAGAGGAGCAGCTAAGAAGTACCTGGGAGGCCCTGAGCCCCTAAGCTGGTTTGCCTTGGGGATCACAGGGTTTGCGGGTGCATTTGATGGGACCCAGGGAAGTGAGGTAGGGAGTTAGTACTGGCGTCTGAGGTCTGGAGGAACAATGACAGGAGGGTAGTATTTTCATAGAAAAGGGGGAGGCTAGGGGATGGGAAGTTTCTGGGTGTTTCAGTTTGTTTTCCTAAAGGAATCAACTTTCCATTTCCAGAATAAAATATGGGAAGAATGCTTTGACTTCTTCAGTTCTTAAAACCCAAACTGGAAAGCTGGGCATGTAGTGCCCACCTGTAATCCCAGAACTCAGAAGGCTGAGGCAGGAGGATTGCCATGAGTTTGAGGCCTCCCTATGTATAGTGAGTTCAAAGCCTACTTGGACTACATAGCAAGAGCCTGTCTCAAAACAAACAATCCAAGCAAAAAAAAAAAAAAAAAAAAAAAAGAAAAACTCAAGTTGGAATATTTTCTGGAAAATAAGGGAGCTGATAAACAGGAAAGTGCTGCAGAAAGGGCAGCTGCTGAGTCACCTCTTAAGAGTGTCTCATGGGCACGAGGGCAGGTGGCTCGAGCTGTGTGGGAATGAGAAGACACAGCATGTGGTGACAGAGGCAGCCCAGATGGAAAGGGTGGGAAACCCGATTTTGATGAATCTCTGTTCAAATTGGAGCCGCCACATCAAAGTGGCTCCTCACTAAGCAACAAGAGTCTTACAAGACTCATAAAGACTGAAGTGTGGCCTAGCTGTCCCTGCTCTCATTTCCCGGGCGCAAGAGCTTTGGTCCAGGCTCAGCATGGACCTAGGCACCCTGCCAGGCCATTATGTTGGGCAGCTACTTGTCCTTCTCCCTGGAGAATGAGAGAGGAATCCCGGAATCCTGACCCCCAGGGAGACGATTGCATCTCAGCAGCTGAGAGTCAGGCACTCTTTGAGTGACATGAACAGGGCATGGAGTCAGACCCCTGTGCTGGGGGAAACACTGACCCTCCAGGTACTGGAGACTGCATCTGTGAGAGGGGTCATGAGGCCCCCACGGAAGTGCTTGAATCTCCCTTCCAACATTGCCCTTGAAGACAGATGGAATTTTTAAAATGGCATATACACACGGTGGAGTTTTATTCAGCCATAGAAAAATGAAATCGTATCATTTGCATGGAAATGAATGGAACTGGAGGTTATCATTTAGATACATATTGCATGTTTTCTCACCTATGTAGAAACTTAAATTTAAAAAAAAAATAAAAAGATGACCAGAAAATAGAAGACAGGAAGCCAGGGGCAGGGAGCAAGAGAGGCAAGTAGGGAGAGTGGATACTATTCAAACCATGTATGGAAATGTCACATTGAAAGCTATTAATTTGTACAGTTAATACGATCATTTACATGTCATCCTTGCTCAGGGGCCATGCTAATCTTCTCTGTATCATTTCAGTTTTAGTGTATGTGCTGCTGAAGCAAGCACAATACAATCATTTTATATTAAAAAATGAGAACGAGATGTGGTGGCACAGGCATATAATCCCCGCACTGTAGGATGCTGAGGCAGGAGGGTCACAAGTTCAAGCCCAACCTGGGCAATTCAGTGACTTAGCAAGACCCTGACTTAAAAGGGGCTAGAGATGTGCAAAGGCCCTGGATTCAATCCCTAGGACCACATATTAAAAATAAACGAATGAAAATAAGGAGTGACAGCCTTCCACAAAAATAAATAAATAAGAATAAATGCAAGAATGAGCTACAGGGGGATCTTTCCAGCAGAGCCCGACTCTCTCCAGGTACCCTGTAGCCAGTGGCGGAAAGTGGCAGGGGTCCTAGGACCCAGCTGCTTGTGCCCAATGCAGACGTCTGTAGTGACACCGTTGACTGCGACGCTTCCCGGGAGGATGGCTGCAACTTTGTCAGAACCCCCTGCCCTTTAATGTGGCAGCAGATGTGCTTCCGAACCAAGTATCGTGGACTCTGCTAGTTCCTGCTGCCAGCTTCCAGTACCACCTTAGGAAGACATGGTTAGTCAGCTTGGCGTCGGCATGTTTACCCATAAAATGGGTAGAGGTCTTCTCTGCTCCAGGGTGCTCAGAGCTGTGATGAGGACCATGAAGGCTGGAGTGAATCAGTACCGGGCTAGGGCTGCACTGGGTGGCTGGCCAGAGCAGTCACATGGTGCACATTTCCATCGGTCCACAGGGTGAGAAGGAAAAGAATAGAGAGCTGTCTGTAATTTTCTGGCTCTAGAATCAGGACAGTTGGTGACTAACCCATTTATCAAGATGGGAAAGTGTATGTTAGAGAAGGCAAAATCAGGAGTCCAGCTGAAGTCTCTGCACTAGAAAGGGTGAGGCAGGAGGATTGCTGCGAGTTCAAGGAGAGCCTCAACTACATAATGAGTCTGTCTCCAAAAAAAAAAACCAAACCAGCAACCCAGGCTGGGATACTGTAGGGACCTCAGCAGTGTTAAGTTTCTGCTCAGCACAATTCCTTGGCTTTTTCTGGTGTGGAGCCTTTTCTCACCGGGCAGAACCAGCTGCATGTCTTTGAGTGGCCATATCCAAAGCCTGGTTTCACGAGTGGAACTTGAACTGACAGTGAAAAAACCTTATTCCCCTTGCCACTATGACAGGCACATGACCCAAGCCAGCTGAGCAGTGTTTTGGGGAGTTTGGGGCATGAGATGCTCTCTTTTTTCTGGAATCAAAAATTGACGTGTGATAGTAACATTAGAAATGCATGTGGCTGTTTTGGCTGTCACAGAAAGTCAGTCTGCCTGAGAATAAATCCAATGACACAAGAAAACAGGCAAAAGGGGGATGGTAGAGTCCTGATGATCTAGACCCCTGAATCAAGCTGTACCTGAAGCAAGACCCTTTTTGGACTTTTCCTTTGTGTAAGTCAATACATTCCTCTTCTTTCACTCAACAAATAACATTTGAGCATGTAGTAAATTCCCATTATCTTCTAGGACCCTGTGAAAGCAACATGAGTGAAACAGACATGGTTGAGCTCTTCAGGAGTTTGCAGGTTGATCAAGAGAGCATTTCCCCCAGCCGTAAATCTAACAGAACTTTGTCAATTGAATCTTTTGCAAGGCATGTGAAGAACACAACAGATGGTGTGCAATTTTATGAGAAGTGCAGAGACAAACTACACGTGCACATTTTTGTCTATTGATCCTCCGTAGAAGCCGAGAGTACAGTGTTAAAATGTGGTTTGGTAAAAACAGCTCTGTGTGAAAGCAGAGAAATGTAGCTCCAGTGTGTGTGCCTTCCTGGCAATCTGAGTTGAAACAGTGGAAAAAGGGCTTGGAGAATCTCAGAATGGCTGGCTCGTCCTCTGAGCAGTCTCTCCTGAATGACAATGATCCTCTCTGTGCTCTTCACAGAAGCGACTTGGGAGATGATTTTTAAGTGTTTAGCTTTTTAATAATGAAGATAACATAAGCGCATTAATAAATATTCAGAAACAGAGAAAAATATCCTTTAAATCTCACAACCCTCACGCAACCACTGTCATGAATGCTATTTTGAGAATGCTAGGACACTCTTTGCTGTGGTCAGGGAGCCTGTGATATGTTCATTATTCGAGTCTTGCCTCACTGAGGGCCTGGCCTCAGAGGCGACGATAAGGTGATAGACAGTAACTCAGAGTACAGATCCACTAAGTGGAATCCTGCGTATCACTTAATAACTGTGTGACCTTGGGCAAGTTCCCCAGCCTCTCTGAACCTCGGTTCTTCATCTATAAAATGGAGATAATAATGATACCTGTTTTGCCAAGGTGCTGCAGAACTGGACTAAGATGGAACTGAGCAGGTGTTAGTTCTTTCCTCGTGCTGCTACCTTAGCCATGGCTCAAGCATGGCCACAGACTCCTGACCTGGCTGGATCCAATGTCCTAAATCTTCCAGTGACAGAACACAGATGTCCACCAGTGATGTTCTGACAGGAGCATCACTTCCACACAGGACAGACCACATGGCTTGGTGTGGGGCTGGACATGCATCACTCTCTCTGTGCACCTTAGGACAGGTCTGGGACCACTGTAAGCATCTTGGAACCAGCCTCCTGCTTCCTCCCCTGCTCTTCATGTTACACACCAGCCCTGCATTCGCAGGTGCCTGGCCACCGTGTGTTATCCTTCATTGTCTGCAGAGAATTCAACTGATGCTTGAAGAAGTGATGTGCACACATTCAGAGTGGGGATATGATTGGGAAGTTCAGAGCTTCTCAGAGCTCACTGCATGGCATGCTCAGGCATGTCTGTTCCTAGGCAGACACTAGCCACTGCTCTGTCACTCCTTCAATCAGCTAAGCTATGTGTTGGATGTGAGGTTCTCTGAGACCTAGATTCTCCTTGCCACAAGAGCCTGTAGCTCAGACTCGAAGTTCTTGATCCAGGGCTGCAGGAGAGGTGTGGGGGAGTCATCCCTTCCCAGAGAAAGGAGCTGCTCACCAGGGATTCCACAGTGAGATGTAGGTGTGGAGCCAGTCCTTGAACCCAGGTCTCCTGACTTCAAGCTGACTATTGGTCTTTGCAGAGGGCTTGATAGAAGCCGAGAGTGTATGAATACCAGAAGGTGGGAGTCTTGAGGTCTCCACCCCAAGTCCCTCAGCACGCCCAAGATCTTCCTTGCCTGTTCCTTCCTTATGGATTGGTCTTACCAACCTGGACGTGCCAGTTTGCACACCAGGAAGAAGGGTGGTGCCTACTCTGAGGCCTGGGGTAGTGGGTCGAATGGTGGTCTCCTAAACATATGTCTACCTGAGGCCTTGGAACACATGCAACTTCATTTGAAATGGAATCTTTGCCAATGTAATTAAGACAAAAAACTCAAGATAAAGATCATCTTGGATTAAGATGAAGCCAAATCCCATGACAAATGCCCATATAGAGAACAGAAAAAGAGACAGACAAGGGGGAGAAAATCCCATGAAGATGGGGGCAGGATGGGAGTTACACTACCACAGACCAAGCAATGCTAAGGATTGCCAGCAGCCCCCATGACTAGGAGAGAGACAGGGCACAGAGTTTCCATCAGTACCCTCTTCTCTACCAGTACCCTGCTGACACTTTAATTTGGATTTTAGCCTCCAAGACAGAGAATACATTTGTGTTGTTTAAAGCACCTGGCATGTAATTTGTTATAGAAGACCCAGGAAATCAGTACACATGGGCGCTCACTTAGGGACAGGGATGTGGGTCCGTCATGGACCTGCATGGACTTGGTCAAAGGCTGCAACCACAGGGCTTCAGATCCCCCTCCCAAAGGTGGAAAAGGAATGACTCGAATCCTGTCTGCCTTTCACTCAAGCATTCAATCACTACCAGAGAATATCAAAGAGATTTGTGTTAGTCAGCTTTCCGTCACTGTGACAAAAGACCTGAGAAACTCAACTTATAAGAAGAAAAGGTTTATTTTGGCTGATGATTTCAGAGATTTCAGTCCATGGTCTCTTGGATTTGTTACTTTGGGCCTATCATGAAGCAGTCCATCATGGTGAGAACACATGCCAGTGGGAAGCTGCTAAACTTCAATCTACCAGGAAGCAGAGGGGGACAAGAGAGGAAGGAGCTTGTGTCCCCATCTCTCCTTCAAGGGTACACCCTCAGTGACACTCTTCCTTCCAACCAGGCCCATCTCCTACGATTTCCAACACCTCCTATAGTGACATCACCTGGAGACCAAGTCTTTAACACCTGGGCTTTTATGAAGCATTTAACCATAACCGGGTATAGTGGCACATGCCTATATAGGAGGATTGCAAGTTTGAGCCCAGTCAACTTAGCAACTTAGCAAGACCCTGTTTCAAAATTTAGAAAAAATTTTAGAAGGACTGGGATGTAGGTCAATACAAAACCTCTGGGTTCAATTACCAGTACCCCTCCACACACACACAACCCAAACCATAATAAGATCAAAAGACAGATGCTGGTTAAAATTGATAAAGACAGGTTTGATTCAGTCGCTACCAGAGTAAGAGGGTCCTCCGTGTAGACCTAAGCTCAACTCTGATCCAGGTAGTGGGAGGCGACAGGCTGGTTTAAAGGGAGGATGGGGTAACAGGTAGGGTCTTGGGCAGAGCTAGGGAAATATAACATTTAAAAAGTAGGTAGGGAAGGTGACCAGGATTCAGCCATCTAGGTTCGTTAACTGACACTTAAGGTTAAGCTCCTATTATCCCAGAGACTTAGTGACAGGATGCTGTCTCTGGCTGTTGGCTGCCATTGTAGTAAATTTCAGGGACAGTCTTGAGCTTTCCTGGACAGGAAATGAAGAGATGAAGAGGGCTGGGTCATCCCCAGGTGTGGACTTTAGCTGATTGAAAACATGCCAGAATTTATTCAAGTGTCTTAGCATGTATAGGAGGGAGACGATGGAATTGTTTGTGCTGAGAGTCTGTAGCCTTGATAGGCCCTAAGGAGGCTGTGTTTAATCCAGGAAGGCCTGACCTGTCTATCAAGGAGCCTATGTATCAAGGTATCTCCTGCTTGAGAAAGAGAACATGTAAGTGTTTCCCACATCTTCTAGGTCCTTCCCCAGGAGGACAACCAGATTAATAATGACGACTTTTCCTAAGTATGACACACATACTGGAACGTACCCATGTGGGAAGCATAGAGCTCTGTGCACTTTTATAAACCCAACATACCATGTAACCACCAGGATGAGTTAGACTCACTATTGCCAGTCCCTGAAATCTCTCTGTGCCCCCTTCCAGCCACTACTCACCAAAAGGAGACATTCTTCTGATTTTTGGTAGTTCAGATAGTTGTCCCCTGTGTTCCTTCAAACTTTAAATAAATGGAATCATAGCTAGCATGGTAATGCATGTCTGTAGAATTAGAACACTCTGGGAGGCTGAGGCAAGAGGATGACAAGTTCTAGCCCAGCCTGGGCAACGTAGCAAGACTCTGATTCAAAATAAAAAATAAAAAGGGCTGGAGGGGTAGCTTAGTGGTACAGTGCCCCTGGGTCTGATCTCCAGTACCACAAAAATAGTCAATCAATCACTCAATGGAATCATACAACATACACTTTGGTGTCTAGTTGACCTAGCTCAACACTGTTTCTGAAATTCATCTTCTTTGTTGTATGGATTCCATGTGTGAAAACATCACTTTGCGTATCCTGTCTACCCCTTATGGGCCTTTGGGCAGGTCTCAGTTTGGGGCCCCTTGTCTTGGTGGAGAGGTGCTCACATTTCTGTTGGGCTTGCTCCAGGAGTGGAGTTGCTGAGTCAGAGAGTGCTGTGTTCAGGTTGTAAGTGGATGGTTTCCTTTGGGGATTTCGTGAGCCAGCCATGGTGAATGTGAAGGCCCTGGTGGGGTTTGGGTAAGTGGTGAAGGGATAAAGGGGATGAGGGAGCAGGGAGCCATGGGCACCCCTCAGGAGGCAGAAGCAGCAGAGGGGTGTGGACCCAAGGAGGGATTAGTCATGAAGTTGGTTAGGAGAGAGAAGACCCTGCCCCTACCTCTCCCTGTGGGACTTTTCCCACCCCTACCTTGTTCCCAAGGCCAACTATCTCTGTCATTAGTCCTGGGGAAGACTGTCCCAAAGCCTTCTGGTTCTTCACATCCGGGAGATTGAATCAGGGAGTTTTCAAACATCTCAGTGTTCTGCCTTTTGATCTGGGAATTCTAATTTATCTGGGCTAGGGCAAGGCTGGGGCACTAGTAGTGTTTAGAGATTCTCTGGAGATTCCACTGCAAGCCAGGGCAAGAGACCACCGGCCTACTTGTAGTAGTTTTCTTGGGGTTACAGGTGGTCTCCAAGAATCTAACTGCCCAGTGAAGACCACCCACCTGTGCAGACCTTGGGTGTGTCAGGTCTCTTGATTGTCAACAGACAGACCGAACTTGGACAGACAGATGATGAAAAGCACCCCAGTGAAAGGATGTCTGCAGCCCTCTGACCCCACTGATTCCTGGGCTGAGAAACAAACCCCAAGAAGAGTCTCAGCCTTGGCTGAACCCACCTTGGGGTACTTGCTCTGCTGTTGCAGTCTGCTTAGCTGCCCTGGCCCTTGGCTCTGACTCTGGTCCTATCACAGTTACTATGACTCTCTTCTGGCTGATCTGGACCCTGGCCAGGGCACTGACCATGCTAAGCTTGGGCCTGCACCTCAGCAGCCCTCAACAGAGAAAGCCACAGTGACAGTGCCCACAGCCCTTCCTCTCATCACACATTCCCAGGGACACTGGCAGAGTTGGAGGGTGTAGGAACACCCTGCATCTGCTCCAGAAGGGACTCCTCAGGACAGGTCAAATACCCCCACGTGGACAGTGGTCACTTTCTCACCCTCTATACAGTGGTCCAGATCTATAGCCGGAACCAGAGCCCCAGAAACAAGGGGCCCAAGTGATCTCTCGGCAGGATGGAGACTGACATAGTGATTGATATCTCTGGCTTCTTCCCTGAACTGTCACCACACTCTATGGGATGTCAGAACCCAGAGCACGGATCTATACTTAGGTCTTAGGATTTGAGGCATACTGGGGTTGAGGTCAGAAGCAAGAAGCAGGATTTGGGGCAGTTCTTCTTATCAGCAGTGTGACCCTGACCAAGCAGTTTGGACTGCGTCCCTCTCGCTGTGGTCACTGTGAGCATGCCCTGGCTGTAGTGGCAGTCCTTCAGTGAGCTTGCTTCGGGGTTATTTGGGAAGGACTATTTGTCCTGGAGTACCCCCCCCCACCATGTTTATTTCAAAGGAGGGAGAGACATGTCGGCCAGGCCATCCGCAGCAAGGCTTTTGTGCCTCCAAGCCCTAGGGTCTCTGCAGGAAGGGGAAGAGGCAGGAGGATGCCTGGGGACTGTCCTGGAGTAGCTTCCCCTCCCCCTCCCCAGCCACTCCCCTTACTTCCTCCCCCTCCCTTGGGGCTCAGGTGCAGAGAGCAAATCTCTGAATCCATGGAAACCAAGGAGGCAGAAAACCAGGAAGGAGGAGGGGGCTGAGCGCCCTCTTGCAGATCCTGGGGAGGGGGAGGGTGGATATTCCCTTCCTGACAGAATAAAAGCCTAAAATACCATTTTCTCTCTCACTGGAAGCCACCCCACCAAAACATTGGCTCCTGTCTCTCCATGGGGGCCATGGCCCCAGGCAGGGGGAAGTCTGGCTCTTCACGGGGAGTTAGCAGGCCCTAGTTAGGAGCAAGTGTCAGGGTAGAGGAAGAGGTGGGAGATGGGGCTTAGGAGACTGGGGGTCCAGGTGGTGCTTGGGGTGGTGGAGGTGGGGATCAGGGGTCAGGGATCTGGGTTAGAGAGTAGGAGCTCTGGA
>RJWT010028370.1:0-15234 GCA_004365215.1 Cuniculus paca | reverse complement strand
AGAAAATGAAAAACATTCCGAGCAAGTTCTCTTCAGTCACGTTTGTATGTGGACATTGCAGGGATTTAAAATACCCAGTATCCTTGAGTCCTATTGTGCATGGACACACGCACTTCACAGTAGTTGCCATTTACAAATATCATACTGCATTTTCCTAAGGATTGGACTCTCCTAAGATTCTGTATCTACTTATTAATCAGTTTTATAGAACAAAGTGTGAAAAACCCTGATTTGATGCTGTTTTGGTTGTTTTTGTGTATTTGCTTTTAGTTTTCCTTTAGATACTGGAAAAGGAGATAAAAACCTTAATCCCAGGACCCCCTTAAAATTAATCACCTTGTGATCACTTTAGAGGGGGTGATCTCCAATTGGATAAGAAATGAGTTAATAAAACAAAATACAGAGATGTGGTATGTATCTGCGAGGATAATGTTTAATTAATTTTTTCTCATTAATATTATAGAGGGCAGTAATAGAGTGATAATTCAGTTATGTGTCTCCTGTGCTATGAAGCCCAGGAGTAGAGCATGGAAGGTTGTCTGGGGCAACAAAATTCTGACAGAGTCTTGGAGAATGATTAAGAGTTACTCAGGTGGGAAAAGTACTGGGTAATCTTTTAAGAGAGACAACAGCATACTTTAAACTATGAGCACCAAAGGGTCATGAGTCCAGGAATTACACATATAATTCAGGAGTTAGAATTTGGGTTGATTTGCTTTTCCATAGACATGTGTGGAATATGAATTCTACATTAGCAAAAATATATAGACACTGTATCTCCCAAGTATAATACTTTCATAATCCTTCATGTAATACAAAAGACAGGTTCTCGACCATGTTCTGACTTGCCAAACATGATGGATAAGACTGTATTTCATGTCAAGTGCACTATTATGAATAGTTTTTCTTGCCCAAATTTGCAACTTTCTCAGCTCATGAAATAATACTGGGCATAAAGTAAAAAAAATTACTAGAAGAATGACTTTGAAGATATTTTAATGATCTATATACTCCCCCAAAATAAGACTTAAATAATCAGCCTAAAAAACTAGAGATCAAAAATGCCAGCCCCAATCAGCTCACTTGCCTTTCAGAGTAGCCACTGAGCAAGAGATCAGTAATGGCATCTCTAGTTTTCAAGGCTAATTTTTTTCCAGCTAGGTCTTATTCTGGAGAAAGTACTATAAAATAAACATTCAAATATGCTAGCACTTTTTCACTGTTGTTTTGTTTTGTTTTGTTTTGGTACCAGGGATCGAACTCTCAATTTTGTGCATGCCAGGCAGATGCTTTTTCATTGTTAACAGAGTGCTTGAGAAATAACCTGCAGAAGTTTGTGCATATTGAGGGATGGGATGCATGGTTGAGAATGGTTATTTTAACTTGTATCATCTCCTTTTACAAAAAGATAGTACAGTTTTTTGCAACATTTTTGATGCGTACTGTTTTTTGTTTGATGGTTGATGCAACATACAAAGCTTACAGAATTTCTTCTCCTTGAAGAACAGTGTGTTTGGCCCCGTGAATGTCACATAAACAGGAAAGGATATTACCTTTCTAGGACATTAGGGGACAGTTACAAGATGGTCAGTACTAGAGATAGAGGGCTGACATTGATGTAGGTAAAGGAATAAGAAGATCCATCTTCCTTCCCCTTTTCTCTCTCATTCCCCTTTCCCCACGTTGTGAGATTTTACTCGTTGGAACCAAACTAGGGATCGACTGGGACTGGAGTATTCCAAACAGAATGAAGAACTCGTGGCTACTCTTAGATGGCATTTGACAATAAATTGGCATGTAGTTTTCTGTCACTGAAACAAATGCTTGAGGTAAGGAGCTTAGAAAAAGAAAAAGGTTTAATTTGGCTCACGGTTTTGGAGGTTTTGGTCCACGCTTGGTTGGCTTCATTGTTTTGGGTCTGTGGTAGGGCAGAAATACGTAGTGAGCAAAATTGTTCACTTCATGGACAGGAAGTGAGAACGGAAGAAAGAGTGATGGACGGGGATCCCACTGTACCCATCACGAGCATGTCCTCTTGACATAAAGACCTCCCATGAGGCCATGTCCTTAAAGGTTTCCACCTGCTCCCAGTAGCGCTATTCTGGAGACGAAGCCTTTATCATCCGGACTTTTGGGGATACTAAATTCCAAACAACAGCAGCTGGGTGGATTTTAAGTTGAAATGTACAATGAGCGTAGTAATAACTATAAAATAGGTTATGACTAGAAATTAGTTTATTGTCCCCCAAGGCTGGCTGACAGTGCCTTTGGGTTTTTGAATATTTTTTTCCTCTAAATTTGCTTATTGGCTGCAAATGACCATATTTATCCAATGAATAATAAAAAAACCTCAAATAACATGTCCTATTATAGAAGAAATCCTAAATACTTTGTGGTTCAATTGTATTATTGTATTTCTCAAACCCAGAGTATCAGTTATAGATTTCATTTTTATAGCAGCTTTATTGAGATATAATTAGTATGCCACAACGTTTCCCATTTTAATGTTTACAATTCAAGCTTCTAGTATATTAACATAGTTGTACAATAATTATCGCATCTAATATTAGAATATTTTTACATAGCAACCCCATACCTATCAGCAATTACTTTTCATTTTCCTTCTCCCAGTACCCTGGCAATATGTCATATAAATTAAACCATCCAGTATATGATTTGCTTAGCATGATGTTTTAAGGGTCATCCATGTTGTAGCATGCATCAGTGCTACTATGAACATTTCTAAATGTTTTTTTGTAGATATGTGTTTCAGTCCTCTTGGGTATATAGCTAGCAATGGAATTTCTGGGTCCCACAATAAATCTATATTTAACATTTTGAAGGACTACCAAACCTTTTACCAAAGTACTTTTGCCATTTTACATTCCCTACAGCAATGTATGAGAGTTCTAATGTTTCACAACCTTACCAACACTTGTTACTGTCTCTCCTTGTTTTGATTATAGTCATTCCAGCAAGTGTGAATTAGAATGCCATTGTGGTTTTGATTTGTATTTCCTTAATGACTGATGATAGAGAGTATCTTTTCAAGTTCTTATTGACTATTTGGGTATCTTCTTTGGAGAAATGTCTATTCAAATTCTTTGTCCATATTTTTTATTGAGCTATTTGTCCTGTACTTTTAGATTGTAAGATTTCTGTATGTATTCTGGATATAAGTCTTATCAAGTTTATGGTTTACATATATTTTCTTCCATTATGTTGATGGTGTCCTTTAAAGTGGGAAGTTTTTAATTCGTGGATTCTTCTTTTTTTCTTCTGTCACTTATATAGTTGATACATCTAAGAAATCATTTCCCAACTCAAGAATATAAAAATTTAGTTTTAAGTATTTTTCTGAGAGTTTTAGCCCTTATATATATGTCTATGATTCATTTCTAGTTAATTTTTTTTTTGTAATGCAAATCGAACTCACGACCTTGTGCTTGCCTGGCAGGCACTTATGCCATTGAGTTATATCCCAGACTTCTAGTTAATTTTTGTGCATGATGTGAGGAATGGGTCCATCTTTTCTTCTTTGCATGTTGATATTCAATTGTCCAAAGAATATTTTGCAAATCTCATGACATACTGAAATCTCATTTTGAATTAATATGTAACCAAAAACTTTTTTATCAATAAAAAATTTTAATCAAAATATAGCAATGTTTGAATATACTACTGTATATTGCATGAAACTATATTGGGGTACTGTGATTTTTTTTTGGTAGCAATGCATATTGTAGCTTACTTTATAAGAGCTTTTAAAAAATTAATACTCTTAATATTCTTGTGCAATGGATAAGCACTTTCAAGAAATTAAAACAGAACATGTCTAGGTCCACTTGGGATACTATTACAAAATAGATCATAGACTAGGTATTTATAAGCAACAGAACTTTATTTTTTGCATTGCTGGAAGCTGGGAAGTCCAAGATCGAAGTGGCAGAAGATTTGATGTCTAGTGAAAGTTCTTTCTCTTTTCCAGAGATGGTGCCTTCTTGTTATATCCTCATGAGGTAGAAGGCAAGAACACGTTATGAAAACACTGATCCTATTTCTGGAGGCAGAGCCCTCATAGCCTAATTATCTCTTAAAAGCCACACCTCTTAATAGTACTGCATTGGCAATTAGACTTCAACATTTGAATTTTGGAAGAACATGAATGTTGAGATCATTGCAAACACATAGACTATCTATACATAGTGAACACAAAATAAACAATTCTTGTATCTGTACTTTTGATGAAAATTTCTCTGACTGCTGTCCCCTATGTTTATTTTCAAAGCACGGGCATTTCATTTGTATACTGACAATATGATACTATATTTACATTGAATTTGTCTCCTTCATTTTAAAGGTAGCGCAGTAGAGATCAGGATTCACTGTGAGATGTAAATTGTACTTCTTTTATTTAAATTTATTGTAATTTGCTTATTGAATATCTCATGCAAAGCTTAAATATTCCTTGATATGAATGTCGTTTAAAATCATAACAGAAAAAGCTCTTCTGCCACAGTTTACTCTGCTTTGTTAAAAGTAAAATCACTCTATTGTTTAGGAGATTAAAATCATGTCATTATCTGCAGGTGGAGCGTCTCCAAAAGCAGGTGAACAGTCTCAGGGTTAATCATTTGAGGAGTGATGCAGACATGAATATGAACCCCCAAAGTGGGAGTTAACTAGATAGTGACTATGTGATGCTTCTCTTGAGTTTGGATATTTAAGGAGCTGGATATAATTGGGCATTTTGGGAGCTAAGTAGAGAGCTATTCATACACTGATTTTTAAATTAAAAATAAGTAAACTACAGGCTTCAGGTCCATGACATTCTATATTGATTTCCTTTGTATTACCTCCAAATATTTAATTACCTTTTATTCAAATATTTAAACCTTATTTGGCTGTGTCTGGGGAATTAAGAGAAGGGGTATTTACCTTGGCTTGAGCCAGAGAATTGAATTCAGAGCAGCACTAATATTCTCCTTCTGAAGCCATCATTAGTAAGTTGCGACGAGAAGATGAATCTCGGGAGATGAACAAGATTGTAAGAGACGTACCCGACTTTCCAGTGAAAACTTTGGATGATCTTTGTATTATTTTCTTAATGCATATTGTAACTTTTCTCTCTCAGGTGAATTTTTGTTTTCTGATATCAAAACTTTTTTTTCAACTATACTTCTATCATTATGTTAGATGACTTTGCTGCGCTGTTGTAATTTATTTCTTAGACAAGAAAGCAAACTGGCTCTCAAACTACAGACATTTAATATCCAGAAACGTCTAGTAAATATTTGACCATTAAATTCTGTGTATATGTACAGGTGTGTGTGTGTGTGTGTGTGTGTGTGTGTGTATGTGTGTGTGTGCATGTATCTGTGTGCGTCAATTCGTATTACTTAGTTGTATATATAAATCAGAGAATCAAACATAGAGCTATCTCTTCCTATTTCTTTATTTCCAGTGTCAGACACACTTCCTGACATCTAGAGGATTTTCTGAATGAATATAGAACAAGTTTGATTTCCCTGAAAGTGATATTTTCATCAGTTTAGGGATCTCAATTTAAGCTAAGGAGTAGAGCTCTAAGTACAAATATCCATTTAATAGAGGTTTTCGATGATGTCATTATCATGTTAAAAATAAAATAGTTAAAAACCTGAATTTGCTTTGCCTAGGTATTTTCCTTTAAGAGAAAATGTCCCCAAGAGCAGATTAGAATACCCCCATCATTTATGTCCTCAGTGTTGCAGATGGTCTTTGGGTACCACTCCTAGTCAGTTGCTAGCATCTTCTTTTGTCTTGTGCTAGCGCAAGTGTCCCCAATCAATCTAGACAGGCTAGTTGTCTATGACTCTGCCAGGAGGTCTCTAAGCACTTCTGTCTTCCCTTGATAATCACTGTTATATATTTTTAAAATAATTGTCATCTCTGTTACTTTTCTTACTGAGAAAGACAGTAATGTATGAATTTTGAAGTTAAAGTTTAAAATCCTGATTATAATTTGTCTGTGTGTCAGGGTTGTTTCCATTTTTTTGGTAGTAGAGAGAGAATATCCCCTTTATATATTTGTAGTGATCAGAAGATGATACATACAGAACACATTTATTGCAATGCTAGTGCATAGATGTGTATTTATCAGTTCTTTCCTCTCCATTTCCTTGTCAGAAACAATGTCAGTTTTCCCCTATATTGTCTGATGAGAGACTTTTTGTTAAAATTAGTATTTCTGTTAACTAAAGTAACATTTTAAAGCTTTTACTTGTAGCTAGCACTGCAGGGTTACAGATACATGTTTAGTTTTAAAGAATTTGTTATCTTAGAGCAGTTGTGAGTTCACAGCAATAGTGAGAGGAAACTGCAGAGATTTCCCAGCACTTGTATAGCCTTCCTGGCTTTCCATATCCTCCACCAGAGTGGCCCATTTGTTACAGCAGATGAACCACATTGACACATTGCTGTCATTTGGAGTCCAGAGTGCATTAACATTCACCCTTGGACTTGTGTGTTTTATGGTTGAATGTATGCATGTTCACCATTGCAATATCATGCCAAGTATTTTCACTACCCTAAAAATCATTGTGCTTTTGGAAGAAGTGACCAAGTACAGATCCAAGGTAGACATATTTAGAGGCCTAGGAAAGATCTTGTTATTTTGCCGAACCTCATTTGTACTTTCTAAGCTTGATCAATTTTTTTTATGGTTAAGCCTTTAGGACCTAAAAGAGCTGGAAGGTTTTGTATTTTGCCTAGAGACTGGCTGTTAGCAGGACCTTTTCCTGCTAAGTTCTTGAGCTTTTAAAGAATACTGTTAAATATCTGTGTTTGGCTATTAGTGTATCTGTTTTTCTAACATATATTGTAGGGTTGAATATTAGTCTTATACACACAAAAAGATATGAATATTTAAATGTATTCTGTAGGCTTTTATAATGTATGTATTTCACTTCATTTTTGTTACCTTCCTTAATTGCTCGCATCTAGTAAGAATTGCCTCCAAAACTTTGAGGTAAAACTTAATGGCCTGTTTTCATTCTGGGATGCTTTTTACCCTAGTTATAAATGAAAGAAGCATAGTTTAAAGCAAACCTTCATATCATTGTTCTGATATAAGAGATTTCCTGTTCCTTTACTTTGGAATGAAGAGAATCTCATCTTGCTGCTTTGAGGTCTTTATTTTGCAGTCATGCTTTTTAAAAATTTCTTTCACAAGTCCCTGCCTTGCTCCCCACTTAGTTGTGCTATTAATGATTCTGCTCACACCTGAACACTACAAATAGCCCATCTGTCAAAATTTTTTTATTATTATTCATACAAATTGTAGCCTTTTCCTTTATTCTTACTTGACTACGCTGGGTTCTGCCATTTACTTCTTTTCCTGGCGTGGAGGGGCAAGAACTAGCTTAGATATTTGAAATGTAGCAGGAATTTGCCTCTCTTACCAGCCCCAGTGTAACACTCTGCTTCCTAAACCAGCATCCTCTCATGAGTGGGCAAGAGGTGGGACCAAATGAGCAGGCTACACACGACAGGCTGCAGGTCACTGGGACTGTTTCTTACTGCTAGTATCACTGGCCTTGGAATGCATACTTATTGCTCAATTAATAGGGAAATAATATAATAACAAAAGAGTTCTCTTTCTCTTGGGAGTACCACTGGGAAACATGAAGTTCCAATGTGTTCAGAAAACATAGGTTAGGGCTGGTGATATAGCTCAGTGGCACAGCACCTGCCTGGCAAGCACAAGGCCCTGAGTTCGATTATGCATACAACATATATATATGTTAAAGAACCTTGCAAGTGAAGATGATCTGATTCAAAATGCCAGTCATTTAATGAAATCATTGGTTTCCTATTGGCTATTTTGCACAAGCATTTTAGCTGGAGATATAAGGCTTTGAAGTATATCAAGGTTCAATTTTAAAGTTATTTTGTACTTCCTTGAATATTTAGTTACTTTACTTATTTAGCATCCTATAGCACTGTTATTTATTTATTTATTTATGTATGTATTTATTTACTTATTTATTTATTATTCCAGTAGAGGCTGTGGGTAAAGGAAAAATGTCTTGGGAGGGTTTGTAGACCAGGCAGTTGCCTGCACTACTCAGAAGAGAGGTCTGGGCTTTCTAAAGACGTGATAGCACCTTAGCAACAACTGAAGATTCAGGAAACAATGAGAGTGCATGGAGAGATCCACTGAAAGGAAAAGAGCTCAGAACAGGGTCCTTGGCATAGCTGATGAATTAATAGGCCCAGCTAGGCATTCGTATTGATAGGAGAACAAGCTAACTTAAAATGTGGATATCAGTGTGAGAAATGGACTCCAGATACTACAGCTTCAGAATTATTGCACTTTTTATTTTTCATTTTGATCAGATTGAGCTCAAATGAAGAAGATCATTTAAGGAAAAGATACATTAGTCCGTCCTGTTCTTTTGGTCATGATTTTAGGATTGATGTATATAGTTTTAAATCTGTTGATCTTTTCAAGGGGCAAGATTAAAAAAAGGAAGATAGTTTTTGTTGGTATTTTATTTGCTGATTTGTGGTTGGCTTGCCTAAGGAATAAGAATTGGTTATTTCAAGCGGAAGGAACACAGGTGAATGTCTTACATTACTGGAATTTGGAACATATAGTTCTAAAATAGAAACTAAAGTTTCTACTTAAAAATGTAGACTCTCATATAAGCGGTCTTATTGTCTGAACTTCAAGTGTGTGCTACATTTCCTTAGAAGGTAGATTTTATGTAATAGAATTAATTTGTTTTTCATTTATAAATCCTTGTCTAGTCTTCTA
Source organism: Cuniculus paca (assembly GCA_004365215.1). NCBI lineage: Eukaryota > Metazoa > Chordata > Mammalia > Rodentia > Cuniculidae > Cuniculus > Cuniculus paca. The sequence goes on along the minus strand of RJWT010028370.1, from coordinate 6,434 downwards.
CACCATCATCATTAAAGAATTATAAGTTGTCAAAGAGTTATTTCTGACATTAGTATACTCAGCAGTCTTATACCTTCAGCTAACACATTTTATGATTTGTATCACACTATATGCTGGCTCTGATTTGATCACAGTTGTGATTTGTACACTGTGCTAGAATTAGGGGACAAGGATCACAAAACAATTTAATCTTGCCTCCAGCTGAGCACCTGCCCCTAGATCGATCCTGTGTCTGGTAGTGAAGATTAACTAAGTCAACATGAATGCAGATTTCATTTGTGGGGTATAAGTGTGGCAGCAGGGGTATTACTTTTTATCAGCGTGAATGACCTTTCGAATGACTCTGTGCGTTTCCAGTTCCATTTGGGTAAAGTCAGCTGAAATTACCGGCCAGATGTTATAGCTCATTTAGTCCAAGTCTTCCTGTAAGTGGGGTTCTGTTTTGTTGCTGTCTCTCTAAATTCTATTTTGTTTAGATTAAATAAACCAAAAATTTATTCACCTGAAATAGAATTTAGCCAATATATTAAGCAAAATTCTCTTATATCTTAAATATTCTTTATCCTGTAGGATTGGCATAATTTACTAGCATGCTTGTAGCTTTGGGAAACTTTTGAGTTATTGGGAATTTAGTTAAAATTTCATAAACTGCTCCTATGTAAGTCATTTTAGAATGTGTTGCTTTAGTCCTTGACTAAAAAGTCTCTCTAGAAGATATTGATATGGTTTTACCTAACAAAATCCCATCGATAAATGATTAATAAGGCTAAATAATCAGATACATCTGCTTATCAAACTGACTTTTTGAAAGTTTAAAAATTTAATTTTTTGGGGGGATACTAGGAATTGAACTCAGAACCTTGCTCTTGCCAGGCAGGTGCTGTACTGCTGAGCTATATACCTGACCCCCTAAAATTTAATTTTTATATTTATTCTTTAATAAAATATGTAAAATGTAGACTTTTACCTTGATAAAGAGAACATTCCATCTGCATTACTCCTTTACCACTGGATAAATCTCTATAATGAACCTTCATGGATTCAGATTTCAAACACACTTCCTCTACTTGTGTATTACAACCTTATATGCCTACTCAGTTGTGAGTTCAATAGATTCAAGGCTCTAGTTAACTCATTATTGAGTGCTGAGTACCTACAGGAGTGTTTTGCGGATAGTGAATGCTCAGTAGATAGTTGCTACCTGAACTGATTGAATTATTCAGTTTAAAAACTCTTCCATATAAATCAGAACCTGGAGAAGACAATGTTTAATTAATAGCAATGTTCTTTGTTCTTTGTGATTGCATCTAGGGAAAAATATGACTGCAACAGTTTATTACTATTTTGCACATCCAAAGAAACTTTGGGTCTGGGTAATGCTGTGTTATAGCAAGAGTCATGTGGACAGGCAGAACTAGACATAGAGTAGGAAATATCTTGAAACATCATCCAGTCCAATTTTCCACTCAAGGATTGAGTTCCTTCTATTGCAAAAGTTTTTGGTCTTAGCTGTGTACCATAACGACTCAGGGAGTTCCAAAGCATGAGTGCCCAGTCTCAATCTAGTTGAATACATAGGAATCTTTTAGGGTGAAAACTAGGATATGGGCATTTTTTAAAAGCTTCTTAAGTTACTTAGGTGATTTTTATATACAGTCAAGGTTGGGTGCCATGGTTCTATAACATTTCGATGGAATCTTTCTGTAGTCTACTTTCTGGAGATGAGGATATTACCACCAAACTTAGCCTCGTAGTTTTTTGTCTATTAAAATGGCAACGTAATCATAAGAGTGCTCAAATTATAAACTGGTTAAATTACATAACATAAATCAAGCTCAACAATTTAATACTCAACTGTTGATAAACAACATTGAAGAGTGACATTTAAATCTGAATTACCTTCTTTGGAGTAGTATCTCAGCATTTTTGAATGACTTCCAAAAGGCTGATCATAAAAATCACTTCAATCATTTTCAAATTTTACTTTAGCAGTAATCAAGTTATTTGGTATGACTCAGATGAACATTTTGCTCTATTCGAGAGTATTATGATCATTTTATTTTCCAGGACCTGAGGAAATAAAGAGGTAACAGGCAACTTATTTTTGTTTTTACCCCTACCTTACTGATTTCACTGATAATGCTTATAGTTAGAAGTTAGGTTTCTCTCTAGTTTTAGAGCAGAATTTTAGAGAAAGTTCCTTTTGACAACACACATGTGCAAAAACTAACCTGAATTCCTCCTCAGGAACTCATCTATCCTGAGGACTTTGTATGAGTTCTTCCGAGCACTTTTGGATTTCCTTCAGTCCTTTAATAGAATCTGGCTACAATAAGTCAATACACAGCATTCTTTTTATATATTTAAGTTCTGGATTCAGACAGAGACAGGTTTGAGTTTCACTTTCATAATGTGGCCCTGAGCAAATTATTAATGAATCTAAACCTCAATTCCCTATTTGTGAAGTAAAGGCAATGACATAACACCCTGTAGGGGTGTTATGAAGATTAATAATAATAATGCATATAAAATCTCACAACAGTGCTTGGGTTACAGGACGTGCTCATGAACCTAAATTCTGTATTGCATAGTGCAGTGGCGGTGAACCTATGGCACATGTGCTGCAGCAAGCTGTTTGTATCACTGAAAGCTCTCAAAGCTTCACCATAGCAGGCACAATGTATCATCAGCACTTCTGGGCAGATTACAATGATTGTAAAATAAGGTTTTTAAAGATATGACAAAATCCAGAGGCAAATTCTGTAGAGAATATCATCCTTATTTAAAAATGAAAACTACTCTCATGATCTTGAAAACTACTCTCATGATCTACTCTTGTGCTTGTAGTGATCTGAGTTTCCTACTGAGAATTCTAATACCATGGCACATGGGCACAGAAGGTCTTTTTAAGGGTATGGAGCATAGGTGATAGCTGAGGCCCTTAGATTTCCTCTAGGGTACCAGGCATGTGAGCTCTGATAGGTGGCTTGTGTCAGCTAAGACCTTCCTAGGATCTCTGTTGCCAGTAATCTTGTCTGCTACATGTAGAATTGTCAGATAAAACAATGGACATCCGCTTACATTTGAGTTTCAGATAACTACACTTTTTAGTGTAAGAATGTCCCAGATATTGTAGGGGACACAGTTATTCATTATTAAAGTTATGTCTCTATTTACCTGAAACTCAAATTTAGTTGAACATCCTGTAGTTTTTTTGTTTAATTTTTCCTATCTCTGACAGGCCTACATACATGCTAATGCTTTGGGTTAAAAATTAGGCAGGTTTATTCTAAAGTAATATTATTTTTGAATGAAATATAGAGGATTATGTCATAAATAAGAAAAAACATACTAAATTAGAGCATTGGATGTCTTCATATTTTGCAATATAAATTTAATAATTACAGATTTATACTTACAAAATTAGTCCCTTAAGGTGAAGACAGAAGTGCATCTTCCTATTTCTCTAGTTTTAAGAACTTAAGTGAACCCTGAACTTCAATCTCTCCCAACTACTGTCTTGAGGTGTATTAAAGAGAGTAAGCAATAGTACATATGTATTCCATTTTAGAAAGCTGAGATTAAAAAGGGACAAAGTGTGGTTATTCCCTACTTTATTGGTGTAATTAAAACATGTACAAATGTTTTATTTACATATATTTTAATGTAGCAATTTCAGAAATTTTATCACAAGTTGAATTCTCCCTGCTGTAAAATCTTAGAGCATGCTTTTTGGTATTCATTCTTTCACATTAAGTAAGCATCTTCCATGTGCCAAGAGTTGTGTTTGTTACTGGGCGTGTAAAAATAAAGAAGCCTGAATCTCTTCCCATGTGGAGCATTTAGGATATCCTGGAAATAGGAATATAATATTGAATAATGTGATGTGATCAAAGTCCATAACAATCAAGTGAATTATAATGAAAAATTACAGAAAAAGTAGCCTGAAAGAAACTTCATCTGCAGAGGTGAGATTTAAGCTGGGTTGTCTAGGATCAGTAGAAGTTTGTTGGGCAAAAAAGAGGTTTAAACCCTTTTTAGGGAGTAAGAGAGAAAAGAGAAAAGAGATAGAGAGGGAAAGTTAAATCAAAGCAGACCAAAACCCAGCACTCTCAAAACCCAGCAACACAGCCTATAAAAGAAACTGGTGTAACTTGGAAGATGTAAGCAAGGACAGGAGGCAGGATACTCTGGAACTCTGGTCCTCTGGGAACAGAGTAGAATGTCTGGAGCTGGTGATGAGAGATAGGCAGGAGGAGCTGCTGAAGAGCTTTTTATATCAGGCTATGAGTTTTGATTTTATTGTGTCATTTTAAGTCAGTAAGACTCAATTGTTAATTTCAGGAATACATATAAAATATGGACAGACCATTGTCCAGAAATTGTTGCAGTAATTTGTGGGGCACATGTTGACTAGGGGTAGACCAGTTGTACTATTAGAAGTGGCGCGATCTTATGTGGGAGACTATCCAAGTGAGCATTAGTGACTAATGCATATTATTAATTAATAATAGGATTTAAAGTTGTTGCTGCTGACGCTGATGTTGTTGTTGTTGTTGTTGCTCTTCTTCTTCTTCTCCTCCTTTTTTTCTGCTTCTGCTTCTACTTCTCCTTTCTCTTCTCTCTCCTTCTTCATCATTGTCTTCTTTTTCTCCATAAGACAGACGGATATCCCCGCTATGTTGTGCATGTATTTATGTGTATTAATCTCCAGGGACCTAAGTTCATTAGAAGGGATCCTTTCCTAAGAAACAGTGCTTAATAAATTCTTATTAAGTCTAAAGAGGAAACACAAAATATATAATCTACGTATTTGTACTTCATTACTATTTTGATACATCTATTGGATGTTACAGGAATAACATGAGATATGTAGTTACAAATCCATTTTTCATTGCCTTTAGTTAAGTAAACTAATCCAGGTGTCCAATATATAATGGTTTTAACAGATGAAGCTTTGTCTTTAATAACATCTTCTGCCTTACAACTGGCATCATTTCCTTTCATATGTAGTTGTCTACACTTCTTTTCTGCTTTCGTTGTGCCAATAGGAGTATCCTTCTATTTTACAATTAAAACTTTCAGTTCTAGGAAAGTCTAAGACGGGCCCAACTGTGAACTTTGGAGTCCTGGTTGTAACTTTGTAGCCTAGTGCTTGAATCATAAACCTGAGAGAAGGTTTATGAAGTGGTGATAGGATTTTCATGCTCTAAAATGGGTTTTACTTTATATACAATATATTTAGTATGACATAAATTATATACATGTATGGCATGTAACACTGATTTAAAATGCTATCTGATTGTTCAGTTTTATATGGTTGCAGTTAAGGTAGGCACACCAGTTGCTAGGACCTTGTGTGAGGACTTTAAACACACCCAGACTCATAAGGCAGCAAGGTTTTACCTTGAACAGGTAAAAACCAGTTGCCTATAGGGCACAGAGAGTGTGACTCTGTAGCATACCTTCCGATGTCTGCAGCAGGATACTCTGTCACCATGACTCAGCACCGCTCACAGATCGGTTCTGCAGTCCAGGGAACACATAGAGGGCTGAGTAGGGCTGTCAGATGGTGATTATTTGGAGCCACTGCACCTGTAATCACGGCAGTGCACGCATGTCTCTCATTTCCCTTTCTCTTTGGCTACAAAGAGGGAGGGTAGGCTGCCTCGGGGCAATTTATTTTCTCACTTCAGCAGAGGAGTCAGAGCAGAGAAATGCATGCTGTTCTTTAGCGGTGCTGCAGTGGGCATTTTGGTCACTGCTGGGAGCCATTCAATGAAGGGCAGTGACAGAGGAACACACAATTGTCAGGAGCCTCCATGTGCCTGAAAAGCCACATTCCAGGATGCCAGGACGATAGCATTAGCTCGGGTGACCCTAGCACTTAACACGGCTGGTGATTTCATGGATAACATCAAAAAGACACACACGACTAGTTTTTCAATGAGGATACAAGTTGTACTAGTCTGTTGATGGAACTCATAACATATTCCTGGTGAAGTCTCTCTGGAGCAAGTCTGTGAAACTGATAGCTATTGGCACACACCAGCTGGACTCTCTTAAAGAAAACAATTCTCCTTTTTGTCTCTTAGTCGTATTCATTTAGAGGATCCAATTATACTTCAGCTTTTTATGTTATTGAATTTAGAGATGACACAGGTTACCACATCTTCTAAATTCTCTATGTGGGATAAAAGACTTGATAGAACGAGATGACATTTATGGGTCTTTGACAACAACACAAATCATGTGGACTGTGTGGTCTTTATGGGGAAGAAAATAAGGACTAATTTAGAGTAATCCTGAAATGCAGTCATTGAATCATTGTCAGGATTGGAAAATCTTTTAATTAAACTACTATCACTTCTGACATGCAGTTATATTTTATGTCATAAGTGAAAGCACGATACTTGTTCTGGAAGTATCAAAGA
>RJWT010028369.1:0-15233 GCA_004365215.1 Cuniculus paca | reverse complement strand
CAGTCACACACGGCTGCTGGTGGCAGCCAGGAAGGCGCACTTTCCTGTTTGCCTTTATCAAGGAGGGAAAAAAGCCTCTTCTGTGAGCACAGCATGTAATCCTTGCCCTGCACCTCTTTGTTTCAGCTGAGGTTATGGCTGAAGCCTGGATTGATCGCCAGGGAGCTGCATGCCCTGGTTAGACTGGGCCGATCAGGGGTTCCTCGTGGAATTCGCCCAGGGATGAAGTGGCTTCCTCTGAGCCACACTGACTGCATGGCAGATGAGTTGACTCATGAATAAAACTGAGTTCTGTTGGAAGCCTTGAAGAACCGTAGGAAGCCAAGAGCATTGGTTACACACAGCCCTCAGGCCCCGCCTTACCATTGCACTCATCAGGAAGTTTCTACCAGATGAGTATGGATTGAAAGAATCCAGGTGCCTTTCCTCAAGACAATGGGAGAAGAACCCAGGGCTGTTTTGGAGATCTTGGCGACTGCCACTGCCATCTTCAGAGTGCTGGGACCTCAGAGGGCCCAGTGATTGCAAGGCAAAGACCTGGAGCATGCATGAGGCTTTAGGGCTCAAAGTCCAGGGCCTCCGCAAGATTCTCCTCCCTGAATTCCAGCACAGCACCCTTCCCCACCACCCCGTGGCTCACATAAACACACATGTGACCTGGGATGCTTCTTTGGAGCACACATGTGGGTGTCCGCATGGTGCTCCCTCTCCCAGCATGCAGTGCATGAGCTGTGAGGCTTGGCTCCCTTCACCTGGGTTGCAAAGGATAGCTTGGACATCCTCCAGGGCCAGGCAGGGAACAGCCACAGGGGCAGCTGCAGAGAGGAGCTCCAGACGGGTGGCACCTCTGGGTGCTGTGGTGCAGGGATGGCCCTGAGACCCCAGAACAGGAGCACAGTCAGAATTCAGTGCCACCTGGGACAGTCACAGACACAGGGCTCCTCGCTGGAAGAGCTGCAGTGTGGGCTGTGTCCAGCAGCACTGTGGGGATGGGATTCTCTTGTGCCTCAAGAACCTGTCACCCGCCCCGTATGTCTCAAGGCGGAGTCTCAGAGTTTCATAGGGTTTGCCTCAATGGGTTTTGGACTTCCTTGGGCCTTGTGACCCTTCTCTTTCACCTTCTCTCCCCCTTTTCAACTGGGGATACCTGTCCTATCCTGGGCCACCGTCATGTTTTGGAAGCATAGAAATTATTTGGTTTCGCAGGCTCACAGATGGAAGGGGAATTTTCTTCAGTATGAATCACACTTGAGTCTCTCCCGGAACTGACTTACATGTTCAGATGGGACTGTGGGCTTAGATTTCAAGGGTGGTGCTGGAATGACTTGTGGAGCTACTGGAATCAAATGACTGCACTCTGTATGTGAGGAGGACAGGAATTCTGGGCAGAAAGCTGTGGTTTGAACATTTGTGTCCCATTCAAAGTGTGTGTCCACCAGGACAGCATTAGAAGTGGGACCTTAAGGAGAGAGATGGGACTTGGGGACTCAGTCTCCACAGGTGGGAACAGCACCTTATAAGGGACCCCTTTGTCCCCTTTGTCCCCCATAAGGGCTTTTCTCCACTGAGGACACAGTGGCAAGGTATTGACTTGGAAGCAGAGAGTGGCTCTGTCCACACTGCAGACTGCCAGCAGTGCAGCCAGGGGCCTTCATCCTCCAGGATTGTGAGGAATGACTTCCTATTCTGTGTAAATTTTCCAGCCTTGGGTGTTTTGTTAGAGCAGCAGGAAGAGCCTGAGGCAGCCTCACCCCCACGTGCACACTGCCCGCTCCCTGGGTTGGACATGGCTAGTCCATGCCGTGTGAAGGACAGCATGGTGGAGCATCAATCACCACAGGCTTCTGCACTGGAGACCACAGTGGGAAGGAGAGAGCTGGGGATGGCGCACACAAGCTCCCGGGGTCCCCTGTCGTACTGTGAAGGAGGCGAAGAGGTGGTGCCTCCTGCACCATGGGGTTTGGGGGCCACGCCCAGGAAGCATGGTTTTTTTGGTTTCATTGTTGGAGGTCTGCTGAGTCCTGGTTGGTTGCAGAGGCCTGAGAACCACCAAGGACACGACGAGTGGGTAACAATGTGCGTCCACAAAGCAATGACCTGCACCTAAGTGAGGTTGTTTCCTCAGGTTCAGACACCACTGCTGGATCCCAGAAGACACTAGCAACACGCTCAGGCCAGGAGATGTGTGCTTGCTCTGGAAGGGTAAATGAAATTCTCACTTACAACATTTTTCACACGCTTTTAACCTCTACGGTTCTGTTGACTAATGTTTGTCCTTTCTTCTTCTAATGAGATGATATTTCATTGAAAGAAAAGAGGAAAAGTGAAAAGTGAAGAATATGGTTTTCCCTTGCTTTCTCCGATTTTCACAATTTACCTCAGACAGGCAGCCCTTTCTTCCTTGCGTCATGTCTTCTTACTGCAAATATTTCCGAAGAAGTTTCTCTTGACAGTGAGACACTGGCACAGGAAGAGACAGACAAATCAATGGAACAAAATAAACGGCCCAGAAATAGCTTCCAGTAGGTATGAACATTTAATCTGTGATAAAGGGGGCATCACGCAGCCATGAGAACAGGAAAGATTATTTAACAAATGGTGCTGGAACCTCTGAATAGCAATTTGAGGGGAAATCAATTTCAGGCCCTCACTTCACATCATGCAGGGAAATCAATTTCAGATGGACTGACAACTTGCACATAGAAAATCAAACCTTAGAAATGCTTAAGAAAAAGAGAAATGAGTAAGAATTTAATCTCCAGAGGAGAAAGTGTTTTCCAAGCATAAAAGAGAAGAAAACACAGAGATCAAGAGTCCTTGATTCACAATTTTATTTTAAAAATTGAAACATCAAGATATACAAAAGATAAAATCAGGCTTGAAATAATACTTATAGTATCATACAAACTATTAAATTTTTCTATAAATAACCCACATCCATTAAAAAAAAAGTACACCTGGACCAATAAATGGGCAAAGCCATAAAAATTTCACAAAAGGGAAACATATCCAATAAGCAAACATGGGAAAAGACCTAAGCTCACAGGTAAGGAAAATGCTAAATTTTTAAAATAAGGAGTGAATTTTTAAAGCCATAGAACTGACAAAAAGTGTTTAAAATGAGAGTATTAAACACTGGTAATTATAAATGCATTCGTGTGATGCGTCTATGAAATATTTTAATAATCCATACTGAGACACTTGAAAATACTCCAAGTCACTTTGGGCTGCAAGTCCAGTTTTAAGAATCTAAGCCTAAAGTGTTTTTAAATGTTAAGGGCGGGTGGGGGTGGGGAGAGAGAAGCAGAAGGTGAGAAAGTGATTAGCTGCAGATTCGCTGTAGCATCATTTAAAATAATAAACAATTATAAATGACAGTGCTCGGAATAAAGAAACGGAGTTGAAGATGACTCTCACCCATTGTGCTAGTGGGCATGTTATTCAAGGCTGCAGGGGGAAGCAGGCACAAATTAGGACAATTTGATCAATGTGCAAAAGGGGACTATTTACAAAACGTAGACAGAACATAGGAAAATTTCCAAGATAAGCTGAACCCTAGGACTGTGTCGCTGGCTTCAATCCTGGTGGGTTAAGAAAAGTGAGCAACCGCCAGCCTTGGAAAAACAGTTGCGGGAGAAACCTACCTTGCAGAAGCTGTCACTTGCTGGGACATGGTCACCCCAAAACCCCCATGGGGGAGGACCCAGCGGGACACCTGTTCCTGAGCCACCGTCCCTCTTCTCGCCGGGAACATGCCAGGATCCCGTGCTCACGAATGGATCAAAGAAACTTTGATAGCATTCTAAAAAGTGGAAGAAATACATTTAAATGCTAAGTTTTGTGTTAGGGTCATGGGGTTATTAGCAATCTTCTATTCTTATTTTTCAGGTTCTGAGATTGATGGAGTCAAGAAGGCGTTTCCTTACCTCTGTGTCTCCAGCGTCCACATGGTGGCCGGCACAGCACAGGAAGCTAATAAATCAGTACTCGGCCTCGACCTCAATGGCTACTGTTCCCCATCATACTCCTGGGAGGTTTCTGCCCCCACTGTGTCCCCGCATGGTGAGGTCCACTCACTTCCTCTTCATCCTTCAGTGTTAGCCACACCAGCTCCCGTACGTGGGGCCCCAGGGTCAAAGGCCAGCTCAGAGCCCTGGACTTGGGACACACCCTTCCTCACATCTGCACTGGCTGTGGGCCTGTGTTAGTGGTCACTCCACCCTCTTCTACCATTCTTTCCCTGTTTCTTTTACATTCTGCCAGTATCTCAAGAATATGGAAACCCAGACCAGCTTTCCTACAGTGGAATCTAAGTCTCGAGAGGTCTGATTTTACCAAGTGGCCACAATTTTCTGTTGACCCAGATTACTGGGTGAGGGGGAACCAGGAGGTGAGTCAGCAGACACCCCGGGCTCTGAACACACCTTACAGGGTGGTGGAAGTCCACCTTCCCAGCGGAGTGTGTCGACCTTGCTTCCCAGGAGAGGGATGCACGCTCTTCCTTTGGGTTTTCAACACAACATGTCCTGAAAGGTCAGAGGATGCCTCAGCTGGCATGTTGCCAGAACCGGGTCTATACTCAGAGGAAACACAAGTCTCGACGGGCAGAACTTCCACACCCACCACACCTAAGGCTACCAGGACAAGAGGCAAACACCCTTTGCATGAGTGACCAGGTGCAATCATGTGAAGGTCCATCCTTGTTTCCATCTGGCCATACTACTAGTTGAAGGCATTTAAGGCATTTTCATAACTGGCAGGATAGTACCAAACCTCCCAGGGTACTGCTCCCCAAGAGTGCTGTCAACGAGTCTTTCGTTACCATCCCATTGTTCTCTCAAGCCAGTTTCTTCTGGGCAGTGGAAGAACTTGGAAGAGTAAGACACGGATCTGTGACTGTGACTACCGAGGCTTTGCTACAAAAGGAGTTCCTGGGTCAGAAGAGGTGGGGTGTCAGATGCTGCGGTTTCATTTGGGACCACGGAGGTTGGTAATTACAGCAGTTTGGGTGGGGCAGACATACCCACACTTGGTGTTTTTCCTGTCCCTGCTAGAACAAAGGCTCTCCCTGTGCAGGAAGGGAGGGAACAGTCATGTCAGTGCTTTTCAGATGCAGCTTCCCGTGTCCTGGGCTGGAGGTGTAGCCCAGAGGGCGGTGTCGATGAGGGGAAGTCCCTGATGCTAAGACCATGAGCAGCATCTGTCGCCACTGCCATGTTTGTGCTATGCATGGGCCCATGGGGCCAGCCCTGCAGTGTCCAGGTGGGTTGACATCTGCAAAGTATACTTTCTGACTTTCCTGATCGATACTAGCTTCCCCTGCAGTGGATGCCTTTGGGCAGTAATGTAGATAGACCGTGAGCATCTCTGTTCTCTGCAGCTGTCCTGGGAGGTCTGGGTCCACTCCTCCCATACACAGCTTAGTCCCCAATCTTTAGATCTGGTTCTTTCCTCCTAGAAGCTTGGAACTGTTTGCACACTACAGACAAGTCCACGTGTAGAGCTGCTGTTCCCTGTGCCTCAGCTTCCAAAGACAGCCAGATAAGGATGCATCTGCATCACTGCATGAATAACATCAAAGCAGCATGAGCAGCACAGGCTCATGTCACTGAGCATCTCATGGCCAGACTTTGGGTCCCAACCAGTGCCCAGTGATACTTCTAAAGTAGAGAATGATTATCCCAGATGACCCCATCACAAACCCCAGCTGCGAAGCTCTTTGGGCTCCCAGAGTTCCCATCTCCAGTGTCAATGGGCTGTGGAATCGGCAGGCTCTGGACCCACACCACAGACCGGGCTTGCTGCCAAGCCTTGTTTTGCTCCGAGCATCATTCAACACTGTTGTCACTATGAGCTACTCAGAGGAGCATCCCAAAGCTGAGGGGAGGGTGATGTACGGCATGGCAGCTGGGCTCTGGCCACGGCAGCACAACGCCTAGAAGCACAGGGCCTCTGGGGCCCTGGAGACTGCATCAGTGTGACAGACACATGGAACCCAGCAGGACCTTGTCACCTGCCTTCTGACATGGGCGGGCCTGGCAAGGCATGTGAAGTGTCTGCAACATTCTGCTCCCCGAAACTGCGCCCTGCTATCGACATCGAGGACCAAGGAGGCAGTTAATGAGCTAGGTCCTGAGTCTGAGGGAGAGCGAGGACAGGGCCTCTGGGACCTGAAAGGGCAAAGCTACATAGTGGAAACATCCTTCACAGGAGCCTGGGTCTCTGGATGAAGAGTGTTATGGTTTGTGTCTAGGTGGCTCGCCAAGCCTCACGCAGTCATAGAAGCAACTGAGCATTTGTCTCTTAGCAGTTTGGAAATAGCAAGGACTAAATTAATTTTAAGAATAATTTTAAAAATGTTAACTATGCAGTTAGAACTGTAAATTACACATTTTTCAAGGACACAGAAAATAAATGTTTGCCAAGGTTGACCATGAGGTAGAATACAAAGTAAAGGCTCAACAAATTTCAATGGGCTGACCCCACTGAGTGTGTTCACTGGTCATAGTGGGATTGAGATAAATATTTAAAATGATAAGACAGGACTGCAGGGGAAAAGAATAGGAAGTCAACAAGAAACAAGTCCTCCCTGCAAATTGGCACCATGTGCAGGCTGCTGAGGGGACAGCCAGATGCCAGCCCTTTCCAGTGTGTACTCTGAGAAACAAGAAGAGCCAACCTCCCCCACAAGCAACCAGCTGACCCAGAGAAACACAGCCTGTGATGATAGCTATTGAGGTAAAATACAATTTAATGCTTGTAGTGTTTAGTATTTCAATGACTTTGCAGGTCTAAAGCTGGTAGTCCGATCATCTATTCAGAGGATAACAATACACAGTGTAGCATCTATAGGGGATGTCCTTCTGAAGGTGGTAGCCACTGTTGATTCCCTATTGTCTTGCTTTGAAGTCTTGTATCATTTTTCATTGTTTTGTTGGGTTAGGTTTCATTCTCTTTTGTTTTGTTTGATTTATCTGATGGAATGGGCAGTTATTTCAAAGATAGCAAAATATATTATGGTAGCCATTTTGGATTTACTCTTCTCTTGTTTTGAAGTCTTTTATTGCATTCGTTGTTTTGTTTTTATTGGTTCTATTCTGCTGTCTTTTCTGTGATTTTTTACTATGTCTGAAGGTATGGGCAGCTATTTTGAAGACAGCAAAAGGCATTATGGTAACTATTGTTGATTTGCTATTGTTTTGAAGTCCTGTGTCACTTACACTGGTTGGTTTTGATTGGCTTTGTTCTGTTCTATTTGCTTGGTTTTATTCTCCTTTAAATAAAAATTTTAAAAAATTATAAATAAATAAATAAGAATGATAAGACAACTGAAAAACTCCAACACGACTGGAAATTAAGCAGTATGCTCCAACATAATCTTTGAATCCAAAAACAAATCACAACACAAATTAGAAAATATTTTGAACTGAATGATAGTGAAAATAATTTCCATACTTAAATTGATATTTATGTCCTTAATTGTATTTGTTAGATTAGAGGGGGCAAAAACTTGAAAATAAATGATCTACATATCCTTCTTCAAAGACTAGCAAAAGAAAATATTTAAACACAAGAAATCATGAAAAAATAGTAATGGCAGTCATTTATTAAGTAAAATGTAAACATAGAATAGAGGCTTTTTATACCAAAGGTTGAGTTATTGAAAGTCTAATAAAACTGAAAAAATTCCCTACAGATCTTGATGAGGAGGAGAGAAAACAGGAGAGGAGACTGAAAGACTTAGGTGGACGCCAGGGAAGGGTACTTGCTAGAACATATTTCATCCAAAGGAGCAAGAAAGGATAAGCAGAGGCTGAGGACGGTTCTCTCATTTGAAATACACCCTCTTCTGCTAAGTGTCTAAAGCTGAGACAGTTTTCACACCTATACCTCGCCACTCATGACCTGGCCAAGTCCCCAGGGCGAGGACCCTGTCATACCACATTGAGCACACCAATGTGTGATGATTCCGGTAGTCCTAACCCAGAGGGACATGCAGCCTGAATTCCTGAAGGAAGAGTGCCTGGCCTGAGCGTGGCTGGTCCTCCAGACCTCGCAGTGAAATCCATGGCCATTGTGTCAGTGCTGGAGACAGGGACTCTCAGAGAGGACCAGTCACCCAGGGCAATCAGCACCTTTCTCCTGGAGGTGTACACTCACTCTGTGGGACAGGATTAATTACCTCAAGTGTGGGTCACTATGCAGTGAGGCTGCCTCTTGCTTTTTGTCTCTTCCACAAACCTGCTTGCCCTTCTCTTTCCACCACAGCTAGAAGCTAAGATGATGATACACCATGCCCTGGGACATCTGAACCTCCAGATTCACGAGTGAAAATAGCCTCTGTTCTTTATAAATCACCCAGCCTTTGGCATTCTGTCATAGAAACAGAAAACAAACAGCAATAAAGGGAAACACCTATGCATTCCAAGGGCTGCTGGATACCCAGTCTGATTTGACATCAATGTCTGTAGAGCTGAGCTGCGTTTCCAGCTCTCCTGTTAGAAGGGAGTTGTGGGAGCACCAGGTATGAGATGCAAGGCTCTGAAGCTGCCCCCATCTGCTAAGACAGTAAATGAAAACCAGACCCGGGTCCCTGAGGGGTAAAGTCAGTGGCATTTTCAGAGGTCTAGAGGATGCAGAGTGATCCCTATCATAACTTGACATAATTTACCAACCTGGCAGGGTCCAGATGGAGCCTGGGGAATAGCCGTGACTTCCCCAGCCTCAAGCAAGTGTTATTAAGCCTAATTACAGTTGCAAGGCATGGCACTTTACTAGGGTAGATTGATACAGCCTCAGATCCATGCTACATGGTCACCAACTTGGGAAATGTGTTCTTTTCTAACACAATCAGAAAAGTGGAATAGAAACAGTTTATATCCACATGGAGCAGCAATATTTACTTACAGTTTTGCTTTAGGGCTATATTAACTTCTCCACCCACTGTGGTCTGAAGAGGCCTGGACCATCTAGAAATCCCATAGACTATTACATTAAGCCATTATATCCATGACGATACGCAGTTCAGGCAGGATGAATGGGAGGGGAGTCAACCTGACCGGCCCTTCATGAGATACTTGTTCTCCTGAGAGTGGAAGAGAAAGTCTACAGGAGACTGCCACTCATGTAAATTTATTAGAGTCCCTGAGGTATGGGGCATGCCATGACATCCCCTCCAAATAAAAAATAAATTTCTACATCTTGCCTCTCCTGTTTCAAAGAAGGAAGAAATTTTTCTGTAAAGCATTTTCTGGTCCTGGAAGTAACATATTTTGGACCTATAAACACTGTGACCATTTATCTAAAAACAGTACGATCACACCAAAGCTTAAAGTGAGGTGGGTCCATCATTAACCTGTCCTGAGATGGAAATCATACATCTTGGACCAGAATTTAGCAGGGCCAGAAAGCACAAGAAAACTGCACAAACAGGTAGCCTCACTGATTGATCAGGGGGCTGGAAGAAAAATAATTGAAAGATCTGAGATAAGGAGGTCTAAGTCTAACACATGGGATTAGATACATGCATCTTCTAGATGATCCTGGGAGTGCTCACGAGAACAGTCACACAGTCCAAGAAGGTGTCTGCCTCTCCAGCCTGTAAGGCCCCACCTAATGACATCATCTGGAGGTCTGTGAAATGCTGGACCAACCAGCAGTGATTTCCACACAGCACAGCTTCCATCCTGCAGGGAGCACAAGACTGAGCCCTTTCTTGTGGAGTTTGCTGGTCTTATCCCACACTGCGTTACCCAAAATCTGCCACCTTGATAGAGTCAGTGCTGTGCTTAATACGCTTTCAATCAAGTGCTATTTTGGGTCAGCTGTAGTTTCATCTTTGAGGCAGCATCCCTTAGGGTTGAGATGTTATCCTACAGGATATTGTGTATAAATTAAGTCAGAGCCTTAATTTATGCTGTGTTTCTGAAAGGGAAAATACACAGTATCTAATTACCAAAGGTTGTAAGTAGGAGTGACCACATTTACCAACACTTCTAATAATTCATTTGAGATTTTTTTTCTGCCCATCCAAAAAACTGGACTTTTTAAGCTCGTGGTTTAATTCCCAAAGAGTGTACAGTCTTCCAACAGGTCTGTCTTAGTTACTTTTCTCATTGCTGATACACAATACCCAAGTTAAGCAAAACACAAGTTAGAAATGAAAGATTTATTTTAGCTCATAGTTTGTAAAGGTTTTAATCCAAATCAACTAGTTCCAAGGCAGGGTAGCATGACAGAGGAGAAGCAGTCCATGGCATGGCAGGCAGGAGGGAGCAAAGCAGCAAGCCTTCCTTCCCCTTTTATTCCATTCAGGCTATAATCCCATTGGTTAGTGTCATCCACACCCAGGGTGGACCTCTGGTGGGCCTTTCAGTAAATCCATTAAGCTACGCACATAACTATGCTAATACAGTTGGTGGACTAATCCAGTTATCACACATCCATACTCCATATTCATACACCCTAGATCCAATAACACACACTCATGATTCAGCCACCTCTCAAAAGTCCCCCCCCACTATGAGCACATGAAGATTTTGGAGGACATATAGATATAAGCTGCTACAATAAGGTTTCATTGAAATATAAATTATGATTGCCTTCTCTGTACTATGAAATCATTATGTTCAGGAATCAGCAATCAGAAGATATAATCATCTTGTTGGGGTTAATTAACATTGATCAATGGGAAGAGATAGGAATACTGTCAACAAGGAGGGGTAGGAAGGAATATATGTGAATCTGATTTTGAAAGCAGAAGTGCAACAACCCTGGCCCAGGAAGGGTATGTCCCCAGACTCTTCAGTGATGAAGGTTCAGGTTACACTGCTGGAAGAAGCAGTGGCTGGATGTGGGAGGAATTTGGAATGCACAGTACAGTAGGGAGACTGAGCAATCACAAACCTCACTGCAACGATGGAATTGCGTGTAGTTCTTTCACTGGCCTCCCACTTCACATTCCTTCACAGGAAAGAAGCACCAGACCCTGAATAGCTGCTCCCTGAGTGTTTGCAGAGGTGCATCATGCCTTGCAAGGGGTGGATTGTAGCAGACACTGAGACATGCTGCTTTTTCCACCTTCAAAAAGTGATTTGCTATATATTTATTAGAAGAATGATTATCTGAAAGATTCAATTGTTAACTCCTTAGTATCCACCTCACATTTTGAGTCAAGGTCATGCTTATCCCAAGAACAACTCAAGTCATTGACTGAGCAAAGTGGTAAAAATGACCTTGCCATTTTCACTCAGGGAAAAATTCTGTTAGGCAATCATTGTCGCAGAGCTCACTGCTCCTCTGCAATCCTGCTTCTCCTTCCTTTCAGAGGAGTTACTCCAAAAACACTGTTTCAATCTGAACTCTGCCTTAGTGTACGTGACACTCAAGTATGTAGTATAATGGTTGCTCCTACAGACTCTTGATACACTAGGGAAACACCCAACAGGATACCAGGTATTACTTTATGACAATACATTTGAAATGTATATAAATCAAGTTCCAAAAAATGTAATCATCAAAATTAAAACAAAAATATTTTGAAATGAATGGTCCTATGTCTAGTAAATAATCAAATATAAAATTAAATTTTTCCTACAAATAAAATCCCAGGTCCATATAACTATATAAATTAATTTCACTAAATATTTAAGGAAAATTACAGTAGCTTTACATAAACTGTTTCAGAAAATAGAAAATACTTTCTAAATATTTTTATGAGTCCAGAATAATTTTAATATCAAAAGGGGATCAACAGATGGAGGTAGAAGGAAAAGGAGAAGGAAAAGGGATGAAAAAAGGAACTAAGATGTGCTGTGTGCATGTGCCAACTCCACATGAGGAATGCAAACATTGCATGTTGTAAACATGCACTGAAAAGTGTGGGGTGGCAATTTACTGAAGCATTACAAGACAGGAGAGATTTTGAGATAGGAAATTGCAGTTAGAAATTTCTCTCTATGCACTGCTTTCAGTGAATCCCATAAGTTTTGGAGTACTGTGGGGTTTTTTTTTCATACATCTCAAATGTTTTATATAGTTTCCCCTATAATAGTGTCTTTGTCATATCTTCCTGACTCACTCATTAGGAATATTGCCACGTATTTGTGAATTTCCAAAATTGCCTTTTACTGTAGTTTTCCAGTTTTCCAGTGTCTGTTGTGATAATAAACATTATGCTTCCAAAAATCTCGGATTTACTGTGGCTTATTTTATGGCTAATCTTATAACCTGTCCTGAAAAATATTCCACTGACTCTTGAGAATGTGTACTCTACTGGGTGTGGAGTTCTAGAAATACAGATTCTGTTTTTGGTGTAATTGGGTTAGTCTTTCAAATATTCTATTTCTTTGCTGATTTTCTCCCTAACTTCACTCATCGTTATTGGCTGTTGAGTTTTAACTGTATGACTATCCTTGTTGGACTGTTTATTTTTCCCTTCAGTGGTGCTGGTTTTTGTCTCATGCATTCTTAAGGCTTTACTGTTGGGTGCATATATGTTTATAATTGATCTTCTAGATGGACTGGCACTTTTACCATTTTAAAAACTCACTATTGGTCTGTTAGTAAATTTTGTCTTAAAATCTTAAACTCTTCTTTGATATTAGTAGAGCCACTCCATATCTCTTTTGGGTACTCTTAGCATTTAATTCTTCTTTCTACCCTATTATTTTGACCAATTTGTGTTTCTCACAGACAGCATAGAACTTGGTCATATTTTTAATTTAGTCTGCCAATATCTACCTTTGGATTATGTTGTTAGATCATGTGCATAAGATGTAATTACTAAGAAAGTAACATTTTTATGTCATGTTGTATGCTTTCCACATATAATATCTTTTTGTTCATTTGTTCCTCCAGTTCATCTTACATTAAAACAACCCAGTTTTGTATTAACACCAACATAATTTCATCAGAATTCAAAAGCTTTCCTCCAATATAGCTCCATTGTCACCTATTCTGAATTACTACGGTCATACAAATGTATCTCTATGTATACTGCATGTACTTTTTATTATCTTTAAGACAAAAAAAGTTATGAACAAAGTCAATCATGATGTCTTGTATATATACCTTTATTGGTATTCTTCCTTTCTTTCAGTAGATTTAAATTACTGTCTAGTGGCCTTTCATTTGGGTTTAAAGGGCTCCCTTAAGTATTTCTAATAATCATCTGGCAACTCTGGGAATCAAATCCACTCCTAGATTTTGTTGCTTTACTAATTGTTGTTACGGCTGCTGCTTGTTGAATGACTTTCTTGCACTAATTTTGTGAAGTCTCTCTATTCCTTGTCATGTGTGCCCAGGGACATCTCTGCTTAATTAGCTCAGTGGTCAGAAATTTACTTAATTTCTTTGAACAAATCAGTCTCCCAGTCGGTGCCCCTTTTGTTCCCCATGTATTCAATGCCTCGACAGACAACTTACAACCAGACTTAAGCCTTCATTCCCTGCTGGTGCCTCCAATCAGCTCATTGAGAGGCTGAGCCTTCTAAGGACATCAATATAGCCAGGGTGCATGGTGCTTTGTCTCATTCCCTGCATCCCACTCACCTAGAATAATGCCTGACACCTGAGATGCTTTGCAAGTGCACATTGACTACATCTTTTTCTTTAATGGAATTGACTTTACGTGCCAAGAGAACTGGGGGTGTTCGGTCTATTTTCCAGGGTCAGAGATAGTCGTTACTGACAAAGCTGTCTAAAGTTCATGCTGCAAAATTGTACATTATTCTTTTAATAAAATCACAGATTATGGAAAAATAAATGTAGACCTAAGTCTATCATTTTAGAATAATGCAGTTGTAAGGGAAATTTTGCTTTCTGTTATTCTATATTCTCCAAATTCTATGCATTGAGTAAATTTGTAAGTTTAGAGTAAATACATAACTCCTTAAATGAAAACATATCCAAATAATATACACACCTAATTAAAAAGTAACACCACACTTTTTGTTAGCATATATATCTTCATATTATTTGCTTAACAAATATTCATTTAATGTCAGGCATTCTGGGTGCTGGGGATAAAGCACCGAGTAAAATAAAGCCCTCACTCTATGGATGTTGCTTTTCAGTAGGAAATACAGCAAATCTTTTTTAGTATCTTTGGTCATTAATCCCAAATAACTATAAAGCGGTAGGTGCCTGCCTGGACATGTCAATCTTAGACTTGGTTTGTTTGTCTGTCTGGCTACCTATCATTATTTTTAGTTCTTCTATTAGGAGATTCGCTGTATAACTTATCACCCACCCAGGATGTTTTTCAGAAGAACGAGCAATGCCATTAATATGCACATCAAGACAACAGGCAGTGATAGATACTGCACCAGGCAGATCTCTCATTGGTAACTTGTAAGTTCTGTATCAGGTACTAGCAGCTTTATTTTTTATTGCAATAGGCTTTCCTTACTTTTTCTTTAATTATTCCCTCTCCACCCCTTCACTGCCAATATTTTTAAGGTTTTTTACTATTATATTGCAAAATGAATGGTTCTTCAATTTTAAACCATATTTATGTTGTCAATGCTTCACCCAAGTTGATTCTAAAATGTGAAAATCAAAAATGGTTTTATTACTTTCAGCACTTTGCAAATATTTTTCACTACTAAGACCATGATCATTGTGATTACATTTCTTTTATTTAACTCCAGCTTTTCTACACTGGAGTTTTTAATTCCATATGTTAATTCTTGCTTATTAAGAACAAGTTTTCAAATCTCAATTGTGTTTAATTTCTCTTTCCAATTAAGTGATGTTTTCAGTCATCCACTTGCTCTATTAGTTGCCAGTTCTTCCTTCTGGGTTTCTTTAAGTCCTGTGCTAATGACCCTTCTTTCATTCTATCATCATACTTCCTCCCTTTAAAGGAAGATTGAGGAAGAAGATGTATATTTGATGATAAATCTCTTGTATATTAAAAAAATTTGAGGCTACATTTTCCTTATTATTAACTTCAAGAATAAAACTGTGGTTACTCCCTTCTAAATGAAGAAACAAGCATACTTCCTCCTTCTTTTTTTTTTATTTTGAAAAGAATACAACCAAACAAACAAAACAAAACAGAGTAAAGTCAATCAAAACAAAGCAATGAACATGGAATATGACTTTGAAACAGTGTAAAAAGAAAGAAAAGAAAAAACAAAAAACAAACAAACAAAAAAAAAAAGCAATAGATAAGGTTTCCATAATGGCTCTTGTTATCTGCAGTATACCTGCCCATACCATCAGGGATA